>ML786277.1:602223-617330 GCA_009831015.1 Picea engelmannii
ATAATAAAGGAAAGTTGGGAACTTATGGTAAAAAGCGAGGTCAACATAGTAAGAAATCTGCAATTAAGAACCTTCTAATTTGAGTTAATTTAGCAACTTCATTTTTAAGGAAATTATTTAAAACATGTAAGGGGATCTAGGAAAACCTAGGAGGAAATTTAGGAGCAACTCTAGGTGGGTGAGGGAAATGAGTAATTTAATAATTTAAAGAAAATAATTATTTGAGCAAAGAGGGGGATGGACACTTGTGAAAAGGAGAATATTTAGAATATTTTTATTAAAACTTAATTAAAATGTGATTTAGAGAAAGTTGGAGGTTGGAAAAACTCTATAAAAGAAAGGGAAGATGAGGAAGAAGGGGATCGGTTGATAGCGTAGCGTTACGCTGCCGGATTTGTGACTTGACTGATTACTTGTGGAGAGTTGGGATTTTCCAGCTCGGATAGGAGTGGTAGCTCGGCCTTGCGAGGCGAGTTGGGAAGCTAGACATACCATCTGGATAGTGTGTGGCCCCTTTACAGCTCGGGGGGCTAAGGGGGAAGCAAATTACCCCTAGCGTTGGCTGGGAGGTACCGGTGAGGTCTCAACGGTCGGCGAGCGGGAAAGGCACGGAGCGCATGGACGATACTCGGGGCAAGCGACAAGGCAATGGTATGATTGTATTTTAGTAGATTGGATGCATTACTACTTATGCTAGGATTGGTATGTCGATGTAATGGATTGGTTGGCTTATTGTTGTTATCTACCTCTATTAATAAATTTATTACCTCTATTATTTAAATAGATTACGAAAAATTTGTGTAATTATCAATGCTGTAAAATTTTACTGTGTTAATTCTAAGTAAACACTAGCCTTGCGTCTCCATCCCCTGAAAAACGAATTATACTGTGCAATGTCATGCTGATAAAACTCTTATGGCAATTTCAGTTTTTTTTTGGGATATAGTGACTTTGTTTCTGAAAAAAAAATAATAAATTGTTTGCAAATTTGTTTCTGAAATTGGTTCTGGAAATTTCATTCTTGCATGTCATGGGTTTGCTGGCTGATGGCTCTGCGTGTTTTAAACTTTAAGTGTGCACCGTTCAAATCTATGTGTGCGCCGTTCAATTTCGTTTTTATTTCCAAACAGTTAGAAGTTAGATTTCGTTGGTTTGATTTTAGACAGTTAGAATAGCGTACCCACACGAATTCCAACCACAATCCCTGCATTTTTGGGTGGTAATTCCATGCGTTTTGGTGGATGATACACCCTCGAATTCCGCTCACAATCTCTTAGTTTCTCGGGTTGTAAGTCTTATGATTTGGTGGATGTTTTAATCACAATTTTCGCCCGCATATCTCTGCGTCTGTGTTGAGTCTTCTATGTGATTTGGGGGGACGGATACCCACACGGTTTTTGACCACATAATCTATGAGTTTATGGTGTTGCATAATCTCTGTGTTTTGATTTGTGACTCCTGGCAATTTGACGAAGGATACCCCACATTTTCCAATCACATGATCTCTGTGTTTGGAGTTATAATTCTCTGCGTCTGCGTGGAATGGTAGAGTCAACGCTAGTTCATGCTCTGCTGGGACAACGAATTTACATTCTGTTTGGTCACCTTTAAATTTTACGTTTTAGTAATTTCGTGAGTCTGTGGGATACCCACGAGTTGATTCTGGGTTCCCTGATTTTCGCCTCAATGTTAGCTACCGATTAATTCGGTTTCCTGATTTTTTCCATACCGATAGATGTCAGTTAATTATTGCCTGAGAATTCAACCTTATTTATGTCCGGAGATATTAAAGACCCCCTTCAACACCAAACTATAAACTGATATTTATACCTGCGTTTACTCGGTGGTAAATTTTTCATTAAGTTTTACATAAGGTATCGTGGATCTATTTATCAGTTTAAAGGTAATAAAAATTATAGATAAACTTGCTATGGATGATTATTATTGATAATAATATTCTGTTGGTTTTGGTGTAATGTTTTTATTGTTTAACTGTAAAATTCGCCCCTGCTAACTCTCAGCCACGGGTGGTTCCAACCCTGGCGTTCCTGCAATAATTGACAGTTTCCTTTTTGCCACTCCCGATGGAATCTTACACCTGTGCTGTCAGTGCCTTATCTAGACAAGAATGGTTGAATACGTATCATTACCGTAAGGGAATTAAAGGAGAGGGGGGGCGTTTAAATCTTATTCTATTACAGTCCCGCAATACCCTGTGATGTGCTGGTATAGTATGACTTAGACCTATGTTAACTTCTTCCCTTTAGAAACTTCAGTTAGAAACTAATCCACTAATTAATATCTTCATAAATATATTATGATTTATTTATTTTATCCATCTCGCAACTTTCCCCTATGGAACTTGTGTCTCTTTAACTCATTGGTGTAACTTGGGCTAATGTGAGCTTGTTATAGGAATAACTTAATTTATGATAAGGAAATAATGGGATGCATGATATAGGAATGTAATCAATTCTTCCCATAATTATGTTGATAAGTTAACTTGGGTGTGCAACCTTTATAAGTGTTTAACAATTAAATTTTTAATACATAAATATTGGTAGGAAAGGTCGATCTAAGTTACTTGATGGGAAGGATGTTGTTGTCTAGTTGTATTTGGTGTCCCTTAATTATTTCCAAAGTCCACGACTCAATTAGTATAGGAGGATAGGTTGAGAATGCTACCTCTATGTGTTAATGTATAAACGGTGATGTCCCTTAAAGCCATGTACAATATGATAAATTGTTGTGAGCGAATGAGATCCTCCTTACTCTCATTATGATTGAATCCCTTTTTCCTTATAATTGGATGTGTAAGGTGGCATTTATACTCTTATATACTACTGACGGGATTGGGATCACTTATGGTACCTTATAATAGGTGATGCAATTTAGTATTGAAGTCTTAAACATAATGTTAATAGGTGTTGATCATTTAATTCCTGTAATTGATGTTTAAAGCAGCTTTTACCTCCTTTAATCATTCATTAAGTTGATCCTTTATATTTACCTTGAGAAAAATAGATATGTTAATTGATGTCGAATTCTGAATTTGTCACTTAAGTGAGATTATTCTTTTCTTATGATAACTTGTAAGTTGCAGGGTGGTCGTCATTTTATATAGTTATGATCAATGTAATGTTGATTTATTTTATGGTAAAGTTATTGTAACTTCATTGCATTTGTAGCATACAAGGAGTAATGTGATTGGCGATTAATGTTTTAGTTGCAAGGTTATTATAACTTAAGATGTGAGGTTGTTAAGATAATGTTATTGTAATTTTATGGTATATGTAACTTATAGGATGTATTGAGATTGTTAATTAATTTAAGGGTCAATACTAATTGGAATTGTCCAAACTCACAGTTGTATGATATCAGACTCTTCGATCTGATAAAGTTAGTCGCTCTATATATAAGTCTGGGAGTGTGATTATTTTCTGTGTAAAGAATCCAGTGTCGTATCAAGAGTCTCGGGCCCTTTAAAGGCAGGGTTTCCACTCTTGCGACACACCTCTAAGGTTGTATCAGTAGTCTAGGGCTCTTTAAAGGCAGAGATCCCACCATTGCGACCTCCTGACAGAGATTACTAGTTTCTGCCTGAGCAATCGGCCAGGAGCCTATCTGACATTCTCTCTCTCCGGAGCAGAGAACTAAGATTAAACGCCCTTCTTTCCTGTGCAGAAATAGTAAAATCTACTACTATGGATTCTTCCATCTATGTTCATACTGTACATAACACAGTATGTCGTTTAATGCTTGTAGTTACTTGTTGTGCACCTTATGTCTCCTTGTTGTGATCATCGTGTTTGCGTCTTGTTTGTCATCGGGTGGCGACGTGAGTCAAGTGTGTTTGTTTCCTTTTTACACACGTGCACACACCTTAAGCAAAAAATAAAAATAAAAAAAATTGCACATGTTATCATAATTTTTGTCATAATGAGGAGGCTGTTACATATGGTATCAGAGCGGGTTCGACCCGCGACTTGGGATTCGCTACAACTTTCATTGACAGGATTTGATTTGATTATACTGTTGTTGATTGAGTTGATGGTGTGCATGCAGGTAATCATGGTTAGAGGATGCCACGGAGGCAGACGACGGGGTGCTAGGGGAGGAGGCATGACGCCTCCAGTAGCATCCGCACCTGAAGGGTCTAACCCCCAGGGAAGCAAGCAGGTTCTCAGACAGGAGTAGATAGCAGTTGGAGATGTGGTCAGGATGATGAGATCTTTTCAGCGCATGTCCCAAGCACTGATTAGCCACTTGGACAGAGATGAGGCCAGGGTGCCGGCACCCGCTGAGGTTCTGCCACGCGCACCGACCGTTACTGGTAGCATTCATCGTGAAATCAAGAAGGTTAAATTTCCCAAGTTCTTTGGTGCCCCAGATGGAGCCATCGCCGAGGCATGGTTGTTGAATATGGTGATGTGCTTTGCACTTTGCGATTATACCTCCAACATGAAGGTCCGCATGGCGGTCTTCCAACTGAAAGGGAGCGCTCTTCTATGGTGGAAGACGCTCCTACCACAGCTGAACATGGCCGTCGAAGACGTGTCATGGGAAATGTTCAAGGAACGGTTCTGAGAGAGGTATCTTTTAGAGGAATTCATTGAGCATTAGCTTAATGAGTTTAACTCTTTACGACAGGGGGGTCGTACGGTGCCTGAGTACAAGGCACATTTTATGGAGCTGCTTCGGTGTGGTTCACACCTTAACACATAAAAACTTAAGGTCAACAGGTTCGTGTTTGGCCTTATTAGCAGCCTGCGTGCAAAGATTAGGACTTTGATGCCTCAAACCTTGCACGACGCCATCCAGAAGGCCCTCATAGCAGAGGAGGAGTTTATCAGTGGGGGTTAGACTAGGACTCCAGCGAGACTAGTAGGGCAGGTTCCATCTGGGACATAGCAGCACCAGACACCAGTGAGACATACACTGAGATATCGTGGCTTCCATAGGGGATCCACTTTCACTACACCCCGACGATCCTCGCCTCAGCAGCAGACACCTTATTAGGGACCACAGCGCCAGTAGCAGTGTCGCCCGCAACAGTAGCAGTTTAGGCATGTTCAACAGAACAGACCAAGGTTCCAGGCCAGTGGGTCGTCATCTTCTACTTCAGGTACCAGGACTACTGGACCAAAGAAGGGGTGTTGGACATGTGGGGAGACACACTACCAGTGTGACTGTCCTGCGGAGAGGACCAAAGTGTCTGTATCAGCCGGACCCACTACCATGGGAGATATGGGCAAGGCCCATCGGATTCATGCGAAGGTGAATAACCACCAGGCAGAGCACCAGTTGACTGTGCTCGAGACGATAGGTACTTTTGGTGACCAGACCCTTAGTATTTTGATAGACCCAGGTGCTACTGAGAGTTTCATTTATGGTGCAGCGCTAAAAAGGATTAAGCTAAAGGCAGTCGAACAGGATGAGTTTAGCTTCGTAGAGATGGCTTCAGGAGCCAAACAAAAGGTTGGAGGAAAGGTTACGGGTTGTGCCCTTAACATGGGAGAGTTTGTCATGAGGGTCAACTTGTACGTCACGATCTTAGGATCTTATGACGTCGTGATTGGTATGGATTGATTGGAATCGCTTGAGGTGATACTCAACTGTAAGATGAAACGGTTGAGCTTGGTCGATGATGAAGGACAGAGACGTGTGATTGTAGGATGAAACCAGGGAGTATCCCTGAGGTTCGTCTCTTCCTTATAGTTATGGAAGAGTATGCGCAAGGGGTGCAAGATTTATGCGATCCTCGCGCTAAACGAGAAGGGAGTAGCAGAAGGTCTAGAACACATTCCAGTGGTGAAGGATTTTACAGATGTATTTCCAGAGGAGTTACCTGGGATGCCGCCGGAGAGGGAATTGGAGTTTACCATCGACCTAAAACTGGGGACTGAACCGATAGCAAGAACGCCTTATTGGATGTCGACCCCGGATTTGCAAGAGTTGAAAATGCAACTGAAGGAGTTGTTGGACCTAGGACTGATACGCCCTAGTGTGTCACCGTGGGGTGCACCAGTTATATTCATTCAGAAGAAGGACGGATCGTGGAGGCTTTGCATTGACTACCGTCAACTGAACAAGGCTACGATCAAGAATCAGTATCCCTTGCCGAGAATTGATTATCTATTCGATCAAATGAAGGGTGCGACGGTGTTCTCCAAGATCGATTTATGATCAGGGTATCACCAGTTGCAGATCAAGGAGGATGACGTCCCTAAAACAGCCTTTAAGATGAGATTTGGACATTACGAGTTTACTGTTTTACCGTTTGGACTGACAAACGCCCCAAGGGTATTCATGAGTTTGATGAACGGGGTGTTCCGCGAGTACTTGGAAAAGTTCGTCCAAGTATTCATTGACGATATCTTGATCTACTCTCGGACGACGAAGGAGCATGACAAGTACTTGCGCTTGGTACTACAGTGTCTACGAGAGCAAAAATTGTATAGGGAGTTGTCCAAATGATATTTTTATCAATCGAGGATTCACTACTTAGGGCATGTCATCTTTGGCGAAGGTATTTCCATGGATTCAGCCAAGGTTGAGGCTATTATGGAATGGCCTATGTCGACAAATGTCACATAAGTGCGTAGTTTTATGGGTTTAGCAGGATACTATCGACGGTTTGTCGAGGGATTTTCGAAGATAGCAAATCCGATCACGGAATTGCAGAAGAAAAACAAGAAGTTTGTTTGGACCGATAAATGCGCAGAGGCATTTCGAAGGCTTAAAGAGTTGTTGACCACAGCGCCGATACTAAAGGTCCCTGGCATGGATGCAGACTTCTTGGTATGCATTGACGCATCCAAGGAAGGTTTAGGCGGAGTCTTGATGCATGACGGACAAGTGATTGCTTACATTTCGAGGAAGTTGAGAAGGCATGAGGAGAACTATGCAACGCATGATTTGGAGTTATTATCCATAGTATATGCCTTGAAGGTTTGGAGACACTACCTTGTTGGAAGAAAATTTGAATTAAGGACTGATCATTGGGGACTACAACACATTTTTACGCAAAGCGAGCTGAACGCGCGACAACGACGTTGATCGGAATTGCTTAGAGAGTACGACTTCAAGATTACTTACATAAAGGGAATAGTGAACCGAGTGGCTGATGCTTTGAGTCGGAGACCATGCATCTTCTCAGTGTTGCCTCTTCAGATGAACTTACATGAGAAAATTCTCACTTTACAGTGTGACGACAAATGGTACATAGAAGTCGAGGGTTTTTTCGGACAAAACACAATGATGGTACCATGATATGAGGGATTTTATTTTGATAGCGATGGGTTATTGAGGTTTAGAGGTTGGATTTATGTATCGCCAAAAGACGAGTTGGGGATGTTGATCCTGAGCGAGGATCATAGAGAAGTTTACATGGCTCACCCAAGAGTCATGAAGATGAGGGCAGACCTTAAACCCTTATTCTTCTGGAAGGGAATGAAGGCCGACATAGTCAACTTTTTAGCTAGATGTCTAGAGTGTCAGCAGGTAAAGGATGAACATAGACACCCAGTAGGATTACTTCAACCACATTCCATTCCATAATCGAAATGGGAAGTTATTTCGATGGATTTTATTGTTGGATTGCCACTGACGGCAAGGAGACATGACTCGATTTTTGTAGTAGTAGACACTCTGACGAAGAGTGATCACTTTATTACCGTGCATACGACATATCAAGCACCTGACATAGCGAGAGTTTTCATCAGTGATATTGTGAGGCTACATGGAATGCCTAAGAAGATTATATCCGATTGAGGATCAGTGTTTACTGGATGATTTTGGACGAGTTCCAAAAGGCCTTGGGGACCCAACTTAAATTTAGTACTACATATCACCCAGAGACGGACAGACAGATAGAACGAACGAACCAAACCTTGGAAGACATGTTGTGCATGTACGTGATGGACCAACAAAAGTGTTGGGAGGAATTCTTGCCTCTAGTAGAGTTCGCTTACAACAACAATTACCAGAGCACCATTAAGATGGCACCTTTTGAGTTTCTTTATGGGCGACCGTGTCGAATGCCCTTGAGTTGGGATCGGCTTGAGGATAGGGTCCTGGTGGGACCAGAAGCGATCCAACAAATGGAAGAGCAAATTAAAACCATAAGATAAAGGATTAAAGAAGCGCATGATCGACAGAAGAGTTATGTCGATGCGCACCGAGTCGACTGTAGTTACGAGGTCGACGATCGAGTCTTCTTGCGGGTTAAACCGCATAAGAGTTTGATAAAGTTTGGAAAGAGAGCTAAACTCTCTCCTAGGTTTGTGGGACCTTTCGAGATTGTGGAGAGAAAGGGGCCCGTGGCCTATTGACTAGCCTTGCCTAATTCTTTGAACCGTATGCACGATGTTTTTCATGTATCTGTTTTGAGAAATTATATTAGTGATCCTACACACGTGATTGACATGAGTTCCTGGCAGGTATCGGATGAGGGAGCGCTCACGACTGAGACGGTCCACATATTAGATCATTGTGTTCAACAGTTACGACGTCGAACAGTAGATCAGGTCAAGGTCCAGTGGGACAGTTATAGTTCGCACTCGGCAACCTAGGAGGATGCATATGATATGCGCCAGAAGTTTCCATTTTTGTTTGATAGATAGACTTATGATACTGTGGTACTTTTATTTTGGCATTGATACTGAAAAACTTCAGGTTGAAGTTT
Organism: Picea engelmannii; assembly: GCA_009831015.1. Classification (NCBI taxonomy): domain Eukaryota; kingdom Viridiplantae; phylum Streptophyta; class Pinopsida; order Pinales; family Pinaceae; genus Picea; species Picea engelmannii. The sequence continues at coordinate 610,910 of ML786277.1, forward strand.
AGACCAAGAGGGGGTGTATGTAACATCCCTCTCTGGCGCACTGAGAAAACTTATTCTTTGAGGACACTTGCTCGCAAGTGATTTGGACTTTTATGATGTTAAAACATTTATCCTTGATTATGATGTGTTATTATAGATGACATGATGTTTTATTGCTTTGACTTAGATAGGTGCTACTAACTTAGTTTTATTGAGTGTGCATGGTTTTGGACCTTGAGGATGTAGAGGCATCGGTGGAACCCCTTGGACTCTAGATTGAGTCAGGGAGTGTGCTATTTGGGTTGATTTATTTACTGTGATATTTCATTGATTTGATGATATGATGTTGACATGTTCTGACATGATTGTTGATGATGCAGGCTGACGATAGCTTGCCGACCAGACTCACATATGGAGTAAAGGGGTCACACATGATTTCCAGAGAGGTTGAGGGAGAGGTGTGGACAACAACCCTGCCACAGCCTACTAGCACTCTCATCATGGCTCGAACTGTAGGTTAACGATTACCTATTTTGAGAGGAATCCACGATGTCATGAGGGAAGACTGTGACAGTAGCTTAGGATGATTCTAAGGGGTGCGCAATAAGTTGGGGGCATTATTCCTTAGAGCCCTTAGTCTCCCACAAGTTCACCTGGAGGAGTGTTGACTCCAGGGGCTATAGATGTCTACCAATCAGTCAAGTTGGCGAGTGGCACCCTTGGAGCACGTGGTGCACCCTGAAGGGCACATCGCGCAAAAGAAACACAAGTCGGCGAGTGGCACCCTTGGAGCACGTGGTGCATCCCGAAGGGCATGTCATGCGAAAGAAACACAAGTTAGCGAGTGGCACCCTTGGAGCATGTGGTGCATCCTGAAGGGCACGTCATGCAAGAGAAACAAGCGGGGCGAGTGGCACCTTTGGAGCACATGGTGTGTCCTGAAGGGCACGCCACATTGATGTTGAGGAAGGAACAAACCTAGATGGCCCTAAGACATTTAAAACCTTAAGAAATTCTTAAAACGACTTCCCTAAATAATTGTCGCCCAGTTCAGAATCTAAACCTAAGTCTAAAACTTCTCTAGGGTAAAATTGTGTTTAACCTTAAGAAAAAGACTCTATAAAAATAAAAATAAAGATATAAACTAAAACCCACTTAAGTAATAGTTTTAGTCTTCTTAAATTTAGAGGGTAAAATGAAGAGAGGATTAATTTAATTAAAATCCATGGTTTTAAATTTGTAAAGAGGAAATAAATTATTAACTTGTGGAAGTATAAAAAGATTTTAAATTAATAATAAAGGGAAAAGAGTAAATAGCGCAACTGCCATTTTGGCTCAAATAAAAAGGGGAAAGAAGGGAATAATAAGAATTAGGAAACTAAGTAATGGAGGAAACATAATAAAGGAAAGTTGGGAACTTATGGTAAAAAGCGAGGTCAACATAGTAAGGAATCTGCAATTAAGAACCTTCTAATTTTAGCTAATTTAGCAACTTCATTTTTAAGGAAATTATTTAAAACATGTAAGAGGATCTAGGAACACCTAGGAGGAAATTTAGGAGCAACTCTAGGTGGGTGAGGGAAATGAGTAATTTAATAATTTAAAGAAAATAATTATTTGAGGAAAGAGGGGGATGGACAACACTTGTGAAAAGGAGAATATTTAGAATATTTTTATTAAAACTTAATTAAAATGTGATTTAGGGAAAGTTGGAGGTTGGAAAAACTCTATAAAAGAAAGGGAAGATGAGGAAGAAGGGGATCGGTTGATAGCGTAACGTTACGCTGCCGGATTTGTGACTTGACTGATTACTTGTGGAGAGTTGGGATTTTCCAGCTCGGATAGGAGTGGTAGCTCGGCCTTGCGAGGCGAGCTGGGAAGCTAGACATACCATCTGGATAGTGTGTGGCCCCTTTGCGGCTCGGGGGGCTAAGGGGGAATTAGATTACCCCTAGCATTGGCTGGGAGGTACCGGTGAGGTCTCAACGGTTGACAAGCAGGAGTGACACGGAGCACACAGACGACACTCGGAGCAAGCGACAAGGCAACGATATGATTGTATTTTAGTAGATTGGATGCATTACTACTTATGCTAGGATCGGTATGTCGGTGTAATGGATTGGTTGGCTTATTGCTATTACCTACCTCTGTTAATAAAGTTATTACCTCTATTATTTAAATAGATAAAGAAAAATTTGTGTAATTATCAATGCTGTAAAATTTTACTGTGTTAACTCTGAGTAAACTCTAGCCTTGTGTCTCCATCCCCCGACTGACAAATTATACTTTGCAATGTCACGCTGATAAAACTCTTTTGGAAATTTCATTTTTTTTTTTTTGGATATAGTGACTTTGTTTCTGAAAAAAAATAATAATAAATTGTTTGCTAATTTGTTTCTGAAATTGGTTTTGGAAATTTCATTCTTGCATGTCGTGGGTTTGCTGGCTGATGACTCTGTTTGTTTTAAACTTTAAGTGTGCACCGCTCAAATTCGTGTGCACCATTCAAATCTATGTGTGCACCATTCAGTTTCGTGTTTATTTCCAAATAGTTAGAAGTTAGATTTCGTTGGTTTGATTTTAGATAGTTAGAATAGCGTACCCCCACGAATTCCAACCACAATCCCTTTGTTTTTGGGTGGTAAGTCCATGTGTTTTTGTGGATGATACACCCCCGAATTTCGACCAGAATCTCTTAGTTTTTGGGGTTGTAAGTCTTGTGATTTGGTGGATGTTTTAATCACAATTTTTACCCACATATCTCTACGTCTGTGTTGAGTCTTCTCTGCAATTTGGGGGGGCGGATACCCACACAGTTTTCGACCACATAATCTCTGAGTTTATGGTGTTTCATAATCTCTGCATTTTGATTTGTGACTCCTGGCGATTTGACGGAGGATACCCCACGTTTGCCAATCACATGATCTCTGCGTTTGGAGTTATAATTCTCTGCGTCTGCGTGGAATGTTAGATTCAACACTGGTTTGTGCTCTGCTGGGACAACGAATTTACATTCTGTCTGGCCACCTTTAAATTTTACGTTTTAGTAATTTCGTGAGTCTGCGGGATACCCACGAGTCTATTCTGGGTTCCCTGATTTTCGCCTCAATGTTAGCTGTCGATTAATTCGGTTTCCTGATTTTTTCCATACCGATAGATGCCAGTTAATTACTGCCTGAGAATTCAACCTTATTTACGTCCAGAGATATTAAAGACCCCCTTCAACACCAAACTGTAAACTGAGATTTATACCTACGTTTACTCGGTGGTAAATTTTTCATTAAGTTTTACTTAAGGTATCGTGGATCTATTTATCAGTTTAAAGGTAATAAAAATTATAGATAAACTTTCTATGAATGATTATTATTGATAATAATATTCTGTTGTTTTTGGTGTAATGTTTTTATTGTTTAACTGTAAAATTCGCCCCTGCCAGCTCTCAACCATGGGTGGTTCCAATCCTGGCATTCCTGCAATAATTGACAGTTTCCTTTTTTCCACTCCTGATGGAATCTTACGGCTGTGCTCTCAGCGCCTTATCTGGACAAGAATGGTTGACTACGCATCATTACCATAAGGGAATTAAAGTAGAGGGGGGGCATTTAAATCTTATGCTATTACAGTCCCGCAATAGCCTGCGATGTGCTGGTATAGTATGACTTAGACCTATGTTAACTTCTTCCCTTTAGAAACTTCAGTTAGAAACTAATACACTAATTAGTATCTTCATAAATATATTATGATTTATTTATTTTAGCCATCTCGCAACTTTCCCCTATGGAACTTGTGTCTCTTTAACTCATTGGTGTAACTTGGACTAATGTGAGCTTGTTATAGGAATAACTTAATTTATGATAAGGAAATAATTGGATGCATGATATAGGAATGTAATCAATTCTTCCCATAATTATGTTGATAAGTTAACTTGGGTGTGCAACCTTTATAAGTGTTTAACAATTAAATTTTTAATACATAAATAATGGTAGGAAAGGTCGATCTAAGTTACTTGATGGGAAGGATGTTGTTGTCTAGTTGTGTTTGGTGTCCGTTAATTATTTCCAAAGTCCACTGCTCAATTAGTATAGGAGGATAGGTTGAGAATGCTACCTCTATGTGTTAATGTATAAACAGTGGTGTCCCTTAAAGCCAGGTACAATATTATAAATTGTTGTGAGAGAATGAGATCCTCCCTACTCTCATTATGATTGGATCCCTTTTTCCTTATAATTGGATGTGTATGGTGGCATTGATACTCTTATATACTACTGACAGGATTGGGATCACTTATGGCACCTTGTAATAGGTGATGTAATTTAGTATTGATGTCTTAAACATAATGTTAATAGGTGTTGATCATTTAATTCCTGTAATTGATGTTTAAAGCATCTTTTACCTCCTTTAATCATTCATTAAGTTGATCATTTATATTTACCTTGAGAAAAATGGATATGTTAATTGATGTTGAATTTTGAATTTGTCACTTAAGTGAGATTATTATTTTCTTATGATAACTTGTAAGTTGCAAGGTGGTCGTCATTTTATATAGTTATGATCAATGTAATGTTGATTTATTTTATGGTAAAGTTATTGTAACTTCATTGCATTGGTAGCATACAAGGAGTAATGTGATTGGCGATTGATGTTTTAGTTGCAAGGTTATTATAACTTAAGATGTGAGGTTGTTAAGATAATGTTATTGTAATTTTATGGTATATGTAACTTATAGGATGTATTAAGATTGTTAATTAATTTCAAGGTCAGTACTAATTGGAATTTTCCAAACTCACAGTTGTATGATATCAGACTCTTCGATCTGATAAAGCTAGTCGCTCTATATATAAGTCTGGGAGTGTGATTATTTTCTATGTAAAGAATCCAGTGTCGTATCAAGAGTCTCGGGCCCTTTAAAGGCAGGGTTTCCACTCTTGTGACACACCTCTAAGGTCGTATCAGTAGTCTCGGGCTCTTTAAAGGCAGAGATCCCACCACTGCGACCTCCTGATAGAGATTACTAGTTTCTGCCTGAGCAGTCGGCCAGGAGCCTATCTAACATTCTCTCTCTCCAGAGCAGAGAACTAAGATTAAACTCCCTGCTTTCCTATGCAAAAATAGTAAAATCTACTACTATGGATTCTTCCATCTATGTTCGTACTGTACATAACATAGTATGTCGTTTAATGCTTGTAGTTACTTGTTGTGCACCTCATGTCTCCTTGTTGTGATCATCGTGGTTGCATCTTGTTAGTCGTCGGGTGGTGACATGAGTCAAGTGTGTCTGTTTCCTTTTTACACACACACACACACCTTAAACAAAAAAAAACAAAAAATTTGCACCTGTTATCAAAGTTGTTGTCGTAACGAGGAGGCTACTACAACTGGGAGTCGGACCGAGCCCTTTGGTTTTCTTAGACAATTTTTATCCCACGAGCTTGAGAACCCACTATCCAAAGACTGTACATGCTTCCCTTCGCTATGCTCCCTGAGAGCCTACATAAAGTCAAACTTTCCATGCTTAGCCATTTTCCCGCAATTTCCCAAATATACAAACCCTCCACTGAACTGCACCATCATGTCCTCTTATGTTTTACGTGTTTTGCAGTCAACAATTTTGACTCATGTAGTTTCACCATTGGACACTCATCAGTTTCACCATGTAGTTTTAGACTTGGCCATTCCTTCCTTGCTTAATCTTCCCCGTGCCCATCACCTTCGCACGTGTCCATAATAAGAAAAAATGTTTATATATATATATATATAATGCTAACAGGTCATCGTGCAGGCACCGTCTAAGATGTCATTGATGCGCGCAAGGTTTGAGAAGTTCTGTCATTAATGCAATATTTACGAAGGATTTTCTTATCCCTTCCCAGTCTTAATTTCAAATACCATGGAATGTCATTCGCATGCCGCCAACTTGCTTCCTTCACGAAACCTCCAATCTCTTTCCAATCTTAATTTGAAATACCATGGAATGTCATTTCGCATGCCACCAGCTTGGTTCCTTCACGAAACCTCCAATAGTTAAATGTTCTTCATCGTAACCGCCACCTTCACACTTCTAAGTATGCAATAATTAAGCTTTACTTCTAATAGGTCACCATACAACATGCATAGATATTGTCATTAATGAGGATATTTTCCATTCGCACGCATTGAACCAATGTTTCTAGGGGGTTATATTTGTTGAAATAATGTAACTGTGAAGAGCATTCTTATTATTTTGTTATTGGATTAAATCCCCATTGTGGATTAATCATGTCATTATTATTATTTTTACTATTAGGTTAATCCCCATTGATGATTAACCAAGTCGGTAATTGTATAAGGACCAAATCCCCTTTTGCGGATTGGTCATCGGACAATTATAATGTAAAGAATAAGAAGTCGGCCCCAGCAGTTATATTAAATGGGCCAGATTTAATTAAAGGTGGATTTATCCACC
>ML786277.1:632870-694996 GCA_009831015.1 Picea engelmannii
TCGCCATTTGAAGCATGTTTTGGCTATTTGCCCAAATCTCCTTTAGATTTTATCTTTGGGAAGGATATTGCTATTGATGGTCAATATGACATTGATAGGGCAGAAAAGTTCATTGAACAAATTCAGTCGATACATCAAATGGCACAAGAGCAATTGGAAAAGAGTCAAGCCAAGTACAAAATGAGACATGACAAGCATCGTGTTGATCACAGTTTCCAAGTTGGAGATGAAGTTTGGCTTTACATTAGTAAGGAGAGGCTTAAAGGAGAAGGTAAAAAATTGAAACCAATTCGATATGGCCCTTTCAAGATTCTTGACAAGATTGGTAACAATGCCTTTTGTTTAGATTTGCCTCCTTATATGTAAATGTATGCAGTTGTTAATGTTGAGAATTTGAAATTGTATGAGCCTCCTTTGATTGATGATCAAGGAGAGCATGTTTAGATTCCTTCTATAGATGATTCTTCCCCAGAATATCTTACAGAATTGTAGGAAGACACAATCCTTGACAGGAGAATGCGAACTTCAAAACGAGGAAATGTGGAGTATCTTCGAGTTGGTCTTAAAGGTACAAATCCAAGCAAATCCAAGTGGATTGAGGTTGGAAAGGTGAGGGATATATACCCTCATCTTCAGATAAACTGAAAATAGTCTTTTGGAGGTCCAAAAGCTTTCCAATGGGGAGGTGTGATCCAGGGGATCAAATTTGATCAAAATTCAAAGTGCTCGAAATCACTTCAAATTGAACAAGAGTGTAGGTCTCATCATCACGAACCCAACACAACTTGTTTGGGTTCAAACGAACACCGGGAGAGAGAGATATCGCATTCTGTTCAAAATGACAAACATGCAAAAAAAGCGAGGCTGACTGTACAATCCGTATAGATGTTGACGTGGCATGTTCGTACGACACATGGCAGAGCTGAATTGGCAGGACCGTACGACATGTGGCATTCATTGGTTGGTAGATGTGGATGAATGAGCATTGGACACGTGGCATCTTGGTGGCTAATAATATGCTGATATGTGGCCCAATCAATGGCTGCCATGTGTCACCTAGTCGGTGGTTTAAAGCTTTGCAATTAACAGGACTCAACCCCACGACCTCCAAGCAGGGGAAGAGACTTGGGAAGGGCCGCCAACCGGTGCGCCACCGTATATGCCTTGTTATATATATGGTTTCATATAAATTTAAATTTGTGTTGTTTAATAGTTGGGTGCGGTCCGGGATGGGGCTAAGCCCCGGCCCCTGGTCATGTGTTGCTACCATATAACCCCGCCCGCGCATCACAAACAATTAAAACACCCGCGTGCCTGGGCACATGGACCTTGCCATGTGGCTTGGGTTTTAAACTTAACCACTTTTTGTATTGTGCGTGGTCGTATAGCACTTCATATGCCCTTGATCTTAGACAATTAAGGGCCAACGCATAACCATTCTACAGTTCACACTAGTTGTGCGGTTGCACCCGGTGCTAGGTTTTTCCACATAAATGCACGTGGGGGTTAGGTTGAGGCAACAAGGGTGCATTTTGGTGATCCAGAGACAACAAGTTTGAAGGGGAACTTCCAGGAGGCCTATCTTCTTCAATTTTTGGCCAAACGAGGTGTCGAAAAAGCCCAGCTAGGGGTTTTTCGACGTTCTGAAGCCATTGGAGCCATCTATTTGGCATTTTGAGCATTGTAAAGAACATATTTGAGCACTTTGATCAAATAATACAAAAGATCCATTGGAGGCTGGACCAGGAGATGTAGCCCAAAAGAGGGGTGAACTCCTTTATCATTTGCTATGTTATGTGTTTTCTGTTCACTATTTATTGTTGTTGTTTATATGAATCTTGAATGAGTAATTTCTATAAAGGATGTGTTGCAAAATTGATCCATTTTCATTTTAACGCATAAATTAAATCTTGCAAATAATTTCAAGAATACAAGTCTTCTTCATTTTTAGATCATTAGTATATTATCAAAAAATACTAACACAAATTTTCAAAGGAAGGGCTTGAAAATGGAATTCATCAACCCTTGGAATGTGGAAGGTGCATTTTTAAGGCCGTAATGCATGACCAAAAATTCATAATGGCCTTCATGAGTTCGGAATGTTGTTTTTGGGATATCTTCTTCCTTCATTCTAATCTGATGATACCCTGAACGAAGATCCAATTTTGTGAAATAGATTGCTCCATATAGTTCATATAACAATTCATCAATGATGGGAATGGGAAACTTATCTTTAATAGTGATCTTGTTGAGCTCTCTATAATCTGGACACATACGCCATGAGCTATATTTCTTGAATACCATTACCACTGTTACAGAGTAAGAACTTTGGCTAGGTCTAATAATGCCAGCCTCTAAAATTTCTTCAACCATGCACTCAATTTCACTCTTCTTGGCGTAAGGGTATCTGTATGGCCTGATGTTAGGAGGAACATTCCCAAGAATTAGGTGAATTTCATGATCATGATTTTGAGTGGGTGGAAGACCTTTGGGAATATCTTCAAATACTTTGGAATGCTTATCAATGATCCCTTGGAGATCTTGAGGAATAGATGGCTTAGATGTTTGAACATCTAGTGAGCATAGTTGTGCAATAATGCCTTGATGCCCCTTTTTCAATAATTTTGTCATGCCATTAGAGCTTATCACCTTACTGAGTTTCCCTATGATACCTCTTAACTCAATTTATTTTCCTTCCAATGAAAATTTCATGAAAAGTTCTTGAAAATTAAAAGCCATTGTTCCTAATGATTGTAACCATTGGATTCCTAGTACAACATCCGCGCCACCCATGGGTATAGCAATCATTGAGCTATTCATTACATATTCCTCCATAGTAAGATTGATATTATTGCATTTTCCTGAGAAATTGATAGTTCCTCCATCTGCAATCATTAATTGAAACTTTGGCGCTGGATATACAAAGCAATTGAGAGCTTTGGCTAATTTATAGTGAATGAAATTATGAGTACTGCCAGAATCAATTAGGACTATTACCTTTTTCTTTTTGATGTATCCTTCGATCTTGAGGGTTTTAGGAGTGTTAATTATAGCCAATGCATTACACGATATCATTGGAGTCAACTCTTCAGAAGAAATTGCTTCTACGTTTTCATCTTGAGATGGTTCTTGTTCTTGTTTTTCTTCCTCTTCATAATCTATGTAGAATAATTTCTTCTCACCACACTTATGTCCCTTACTCTACTTGATGTCACAATTAAAGCATAAACCTTTTTCTTTTCTTTCCTCCAATTGTTGAGGTGTCAACCTTGTAGGTTGAGGTGTTTTAGAAGAAGGAGCGTTGTTCTCTCTATAGATATTAGCATTGGTACTTCTAGTAGCCATAGCCATATTTTTACTTTCAACATTTCTTGCCACCTTAAATGCATTCTCCAATGATTTGGGTTCCCAAAGGTGAACCTCATGTGAATGTTATCCTTTAAAGTTCCCATGAATACATCAATCAAGTGCTCATTTGGAATATATGTTACCTTTATATTCAATCTTTGGAAGTTCTCAATGTGCTCGGTAACTGAACCCTTTTGCTCGAGATTTATCAATTGGCTAAAGAAGGTATTGCTCCTTGTATCTTCATAGTGTGCTATCATTTATTCTGTGAAAATTGTCCAAGTGACGAGTGATTTGCGAGAACAAAGCCATCGTTACCATACAAATTGATTGGGTTCTAAATATAAAGAAGCAATTCATACCTTTTGTGTATGTGGCACATTATGTAGATCAAAGGATTGCTCTATCTGAAGTATCCATGTGATTGGGTCCTTGCCATCAAACTTCCTCATATCGATCTTAGGAACATGGTTGGTCTTCAACCCAAAGTTGGAGTTTCTCCATTCTTAATTCACCTTCCTTGTGTCCTCATCATGAATTTCATGGGATGCATTTTCACTTTCAGGTGTCTTCTCTATTACAAAATTTTTCAATACTTCCACGATCTCCTCTTCTAAACCATCCATCTTAGTATTCATTGCCTCAAACTTAGCTTTCGTTGAATCCATCATCTTTTGTAGTTCATATTTTGTTACTATCTTCTTTTGTAAATCATTTATGTCCCTACGCATTTTTTCACCTTCATCAAGAGTCCAAGTAGGATTGTCTGGAGGCTTATTTGGTGTAGAAGTTCTCTTTTTGGGTGGCATGTTGGCCAAGTATCACTTTTGAACCTTGATTTTGAGGTGGTTCTACTAGACAATCTTTCTTCTGTTGTATCTCCCAAGTTTCGACCCTTCTGGGTATGAAACTTTTCTTTATGTAGTTCTCTAATATTTCTTCTCTGCAATGCCACAGGTCTAATCAAAATTGGATGTACCAAATGGAATTTACGGTAACTTCCCCACAACTTGTTGATTTTCATCCTTTCCAGAAGATCTCACTTGTATAGCATGCCCCACAAAAACTAATTGATATAAAATTCTGAAACTTGTACCAGAAATACTGCAGACTATCCACTATCCAATGAAACCAGTCTCACTCAATTTGGATACTCTAGGAATAAGTTATGATTGTTTTACCTAGAAAAACTTCTTGAAACTAGTCAATAGGACTAGTCAGATACCTTGTCTTCCACATGGTGTATCTACAAATTTAAGATGACCTAGAAACTAAAATTTTTAAGTGAATATCCTCCAGATTTTAGGGTTTGAAACGTTACAGAAACATTTTTATAGTGAAAATTCTGCAATGACTCAGTTCAGGATGATTCCAAAACCCTATCTTGCACAGGCTATATCTCCAAAGTTATAAGGCCTCAAGAGATGAAATTTTAACCCAAAGTAACTTGATCCATCTACTAAATATCCTCCACGTCGTTTCTTCTGAAACGTTGTAGAAAAAAAGTTATAGTGAAAATGCCAAGGTGTCTAAGATGTAGCAGCAAAACCCCAAGACCTTGAGCTCTGATACCATATGTTAAGAACCAAATATCAATATAGCATAGAAAAACCTTAGAATAAGTACTCAATGCCTTGAAAAAGAGATAATTTCAGATAATAACTCTCTTCGAGGGGGCAACCTCCTTTTACCCCACATAAATGTTCAAGTACAAGATGATTCCAAATGAAAATGTCTCCTTGGTATATATAGGAGACTATGAGGTATAATTACAACTAATGGCATAAAGCTGACATAAATAAAATAACACTACTAATGTAATATACCCCAATTAAGGGGTAATGAGCCAATATTAGGGCTTAACAAATAACATGCCAGACACGACAATAAGACAACATGATCTCCCATCCAAAAAATGGCTCACTCAATTAGAAGCATGCTGGAAAGAGAAGGTGAAGGACCTGTATCTCATCGTCCAATCATGTGAGAAAGCAATATCAAAGAAAGAAACTTTATTCACAAAGCTCACCAAAATAGAGTTAGCAAGAAGGAAAAATGACTTCCAAGGCCCCAGCTTAATCACCAACTCACTGGCGTTAACCAAGCAAGCTTTTGATAAACAAGTTGATCATTTGAAGGCCTTGTCTTTAGAAAAATTTTATAGGATTCTTAAATATCATGAAGAAGATGTGGACAACTGGCTAGTCTGGTATTCGATACATAATGGAGACATTCATCAAGATGTGTGTAAACTCTCAATTGATCTAAGCGAATTAGAAAATGAACTTTTCAGCATTAAAATGCACAATGACATCAACGTTGTCCCCTTGAGAATCTATATTGAAGATAACTTGAAGTGGGTCGCCGACGAAATCCAATAGGAAAATGCATAAATCCTCTGTTTATCAATCCAGTTATTCAAGTGGGCCACCGACAAAAACCAACAGGAAAAGGCATGAGCAAGCAAATACCAAAATTACTTATATGTACCATGCTTGTAAGTGTATATTGATAGTCCTTTCTTTATCAATCCAGTTATTCCACCTTTTCTGAGTGGAAATCTATAGCCAAAAACCGATATCTTCCCATTTCTACTTTTCAGGTATTACATTCTATGTGTCCAACTTCTTCTTTCCATAGTCCTATTTCTTGTACATATTTCTCTTATGGTCCGCGGGAGCCCCAATCCCATTCTATACGAAAAACACATTTACATTTCTAGGGATATTTAACAAACTATTATTTTTTTCATATATTCCAAATAAAACTATTCTTTTGTCTCCTTATATATTTATGTGTTCCTAGATTTTTATCTTCAGCTATGCTAAATGTGAAGTCATTATGTTTATTTTATCTCAATTCTCTTTTTTTCTGATGCATATTTTCTCCTTCCTGGTCATTTTCAAAAATAAGTATGACATAAATCACTCACTCAAATTTGAGATATCATATTTCACACACACACACACACACACATATATGTTTCTTTAAATTTCTAGGAATATGTAACACGTTTTATTATTATTTTATACAAATGTCATAAAATTTTGTTCAGTACTTTTTTGCTACTCAAATGTATAAAGAGTCTGTCATTTCTTGCACCTTTACAACCTGTCCTTCATACTGTTTGCCACAAAGGCCCTTAAAATTAAAATAGTCTGCAAGTCCACTTGTCAATTTGTATATCACAAAACTCTGGGTGCTCTTTGTAGGCCATGGAACAATAGAGGCCCAATTTTCAGCCCGCCATCCTGAGAACCCGCGATCTAAAAACTGCCTAAGTATGGAATGCGGGCTCCGTGCAAGTATGGAATGAGGGCTCTATGCATGCTCTATAAAATCTCATCCCCATACATTATAAAAGTACATATTTCGTATGTATAAAAGTCAATATCTACTTTTAAAAATTACGTATTTGCTATGTACAGTTTATGCTCTCCAGGAACCTATAATTTGATAAATTTCAATTTCTTATGTCCAGGAGCCCCTGTTTTAAAGAAAACTAATTCGGGAATGTTATTTATTTGGTGTTTTTGTCCACCAGTGTATGTAAAACCTATGTAAAGAAAAATAATTTGCGAATGCTAAATTTTTTGGACACGAACCCCTTAAAATTCAAATAGTCTGCAAGTCCGATTGTCAATTTGTATATCACAGAACTCTTGGTGCTATTTGTAGGACACGAAACAACAAAAGCCCGATTTTCAAGTCCCCAGCCCGAGAACCCGCGATCCAAAAACTGGCTAAGTATGGAATGAGGGTTTCGTCCATGCTCTATATATCTAGTTAATCAAATTACATATTTGGTATGTATAATTTATGTTGTCCAGGAACCTATAATTTGATAAATTTGAATTTCTTGTGTCCAGGAGCCCTTGTTTTAAAGAAAACTAATTTAGGAATGCTAGTTTTTTTTTCTGCTTTTGTCCACGAACCTATGTAACAGACATAGGTCCTTAAAATTCAAATGGTCCGCAAGTCCGATTGTCAATTTGTATATCACGGAACTCTGGGTGCTATTTGTAGGGCATGAAACAACAGAAGCCCAATTTCCATCCCGCTAGGCTGAGAACCCACGATCCAAAAACTAGCTAAGTATGGGGTGATAGATTTCAATTTCTTGTGTGTAGGAGCCCCTCTTTTAAAGAAAACTAATTTGGGAATGATATTTTTTCATACTTTTGTCCACCAGCCTATGTAATAGGCATCAATACTATTTTTTATTTTTTTTTGTCCACCAGCATATGTAAAAAGGAAAACTAATTCGGGAATTCTAAACTCTTTCGACACGAGCCCCTTAAAATTCAAATAGTCCGCAAGTCTGATTGTCAATTTGTATATCGTGGAACTCTCGGTGCTATTTGTAGGGCACAAAACAACAAAATCCCAATTTTCATCCCACCAGCCCAAGAAGCCAGAATGAGGGTTTCGTGCATGCTCTATATATCTACTTAATCAAATTACATATTTCGTATGTATAATTTATGTTGTTCATGAACCTATAATTTGATAAATTTCAATTTCTTCTGCCCAGGAGCCCTTGTTTTAAAGAAAACTAATTCTGGAATGCTAGTTTTTTTGGTGTTTTTGTCCACGAACCTATGTAACAGATGTAGGCCCTTCCATTTCAAATAGTCCGCAAGTCCAATTGTCAATTTGTATATCGTGAAACTCTAGGTTCTATTTGTAGGCCACAGAACAATAGAAGCCCAATTTTCAGCTCGTCAGCCCGAGAAGCAACGATCCAAAAATTCAAATAGTCCGCAAGTCTGGTTGTCAATTTGTATATTGCGGAACTCTTGGTGCTATTTGTAGGCCACAGAACAACAGAAGCCCAATTTTCAGCCCGCCGGCCCGAGAACCCGGAATGAAGCTTCAGTGAATGCTCTATGTATCTACGCAATCAAATTACATATTTGGTATGTGTAATTTCTGTTGTCTAGGAACCTATAATTTGTTATATTTCAATTTCTTTTGTATGAGCCCTTGTTTTAAAGAAAACTAATTCTGGAATGCTAGTTTTGTTATGTTTTTTTCCACGAACCTATGTAACAGACGTTGGTCGTTAAATTTCAAATATTCCACAAGTCCAATTGTCAATTTGTATGTCGCAGAACTCGGGGTGCTATTTGCAGGACACAGAACAAAAGAAGCCCAATTTTCAGCGCACCAGCCCGACATCCTGCATACTCTATATATCTACTTAATCAAATTACATATTTGGTATGTATAATTTATGCTGTCCAGGAACCTATAATTTGATCATTTTCAATTTCTTATGTCCAAGAGCCCTTGTTTTAAAGAAAACTAATTCGGGAATGCTAGTTTTTTTGTGCTTTTGTCCACAAACCTGTGTAACAGACGTACGCCCTTAAATTTGAAATAGTCCACAACTCCGATTGTCAATTTGTATGTCGCAGAACTCTGGGTGCTATTTGTAGGTCATAGAACAACAAAGCCCAATTTTCAGCGCACCATCCCAAGAACCCGCGATCCAAAAACTGGCAAGTATGGAATCTCATTCCCATACTTTACAAAAGTACATATTTCGTATGTATAAAAGTAAATATCTACTTTATAAAATTATAAATTTCATATATATAATTTATGTTGTCCAGGAACCTATACTTTTATAAATTTCAATTTCTATTGTGTCCATGAGCCCTTGTTTTAAAGAAAACTAATTCGGGAATGCTAATTCTTTTGTGTTTTTCTCTAGGAACCTATGTAACCGACATTACTACTATTTTTTGGTGTTTTTTCTCACCAACGTATGTAGAAAAATACTTCGGGAATGTTAAATTTTTTGCGTCCAAGAACCTTTTAAATGTTAATACTTTTGGATAAATTTCAGGAAAAAACTAATTCGGGAATACCATATTCTGCATGGAAACCACATGTACTTCAACTACCTGCCTACGTGTCTGTACTCGGTCGCATTTATTCCCATTCCAACCTGGCAAGGACTACGCTGCCTTGCAACACTTGTTTAATATGTAGACAATTCATAGTATATAATATATCTTGCAAATTGCATCCATAAAAATTATTTTAGGTTAAATTATTATCAAAATAATTTAATAATACTTAACAATTATATAATATATTTTGTAAATTGCATTCATAAATTTTATTTTAGTTTGAATTATTGATAAAATAATTTAATAATATTTAACAATTAGTTAAGTTGACTTAAAAATGACAAATTAACACAAAGCATTCTATGTTTGTCCATTGAAATGGCATGCTCGTACGCAGATATAAATTGTCACCTCTCACATCAAGAAAAGGGAGATGGTTCATCCTTATTGTGGAACTAAGTGACAACCTATGGATTATTGTAGACACAAAATTAAGGAGCTTATAGTGTGATCCTCTTAAGTGCATAGATTGCTACATGCTAAGATTTAAGAATTTCTAGTGTGGATCGAAGAACACCCTAGAATTAGAATGGTAAAATAACTTATCTCTCCTCACACAAAGTGTTATACTGTCTTGGGTTTATAATAACATGGCATTTCTTATAGTGATGTCTACAGTATGGATTATTGGTGTTTTATTTTGTACTTTTGAATATT
This sequence comes from Picea engelmannii, assembly GCA_009831015.1. Lineage (NCBI taxonomy): Eukaryota > Viridiplantae > Streptophyta > Pinopsida > Pinales > Pinaceae > Picea > Picea engelmannii. Next base: position 642,797 of record ML786277.1, read on the forward strand.
TTGTGTACAGTTTAGTTGTGTATGCCCCATGTTTATCTTGTGTGTTTAGTTTTGTGTTGTGTGCCCTATTTTGATATGCACACTAAAATTGTATCTATAATTAGAATTAGCGCCCTCACCTATCCTAGGGCTAGAAGGATGCATTGTAGGAAGTTAGGATTGTAACTATTTTGTAATTGAATTGGAATATATATATATATATGTATGTATGTATGTATGTATGTATGTATGTATGTATGTGACTGCAACCTGCCCTCGGCGACGGTTTCTCTCACCAGGACCTTCACTTTACATGGCCCGAAGAGTCAACAGCTCTTCCAACTCCTCTTGGGAGTTCTCGTCACCCACAGGACACTTCTCGGTGATCTCCCCTTAGCAAATCGGGAGATCGGGTTTCGCAGATTCGCGAACCTCACGGCACTATTTTCGTGCACTTCAAAACTCTGAACCCCGATAGTCAACGGGTCAACGTTCCTTCCGTATCGGATATTTCCCTATCGGGAAATCGGCATATGAAAGGTCACGATTCCTTTACCTTTCAAAACCCCGAATGCCGATGCGCGATGCCACGTGTTAGCGCTCCACGTTGTTCCGTGGGACCTGTCGCAACTCGGGGATTCACTCTTTCTCCACGGTACTTCAACTTTGGAAACCTCGAGGTGCCGAGTCCCGAATCCCTGGGATCTCATGCCACCTGTCCCCGCTCTGATCGACGGTCCCAAATAACTCAGGAAATCGCGACTCGCGATTTTGACGAGTCTGCGCCTTGCCTCGCTAAACGCCGAGTGCCGATATGCGATGGTTCTTGATTTCCTTCACACGCCTAGGGGTTAAGTCCCGTGCAGCTTCTCCACAATCTGACGATCGATGGGACTTCGCGATTTCCTCCCACGAATCTTGTCTGTTTGTTCCCGCCTTGGAGGTTTCTCTACTTCAACGCTCCTTCCTGTTCAAATCCCTCCGGAACCTGTTCCACAATGTTTGCAAGGAACTATTCCTCCTGAGCTTTACCAACTCCGACTCCCTCAAAGATCATGGCACACGCTCTACGTGCTCAACCTTCAACAACTCTCAAAGTGTGGAAGTCACCCGGACTCTGTGCACTTGCAGCTCTAGAATCTCTGCTTGCCTTTTCTCAGACAATTGCTGAAACTTCAAACTCGGCCTATACCTCTGTTGCACGGCTCTGGTGACCCAACTCAATACTGGGCAAATGAGAATAAGAGTTCAACTGCCTAGCCTCCTCAACGCACTCTATGCGGAGGAATTCAACTGCACTCTATGCAGGAATCTCTCAGCTCAGACAGAGAAACAATTGAAACTTATTCTCTCAATCTCTCAGAATTAAAATCTACCATGAGATCACATACACAGCATATAAAACAAAGGCATAACAAGAAGAAAATATGCAACAGCATAATATCAACAGTACACAGAGAATAATCACAGCCATGGAATTGAATCAAAGCTTTCCTATTAATTCAATATCTGTACATGGGGATTCTTCATAGGTTCTCTGCTCTTCTCTTCTTCTTGCTCTTGTTCTCTATAATTCTGAATGAATACAATGTACAAGGAGGGTGCCTATATTCCATTTTCCCTCTCGAGAAATGAAACTATCAAATCTACAGTTAATTCCTATCTACCAGCATTAAAACCATTAAATGCCTTCCTATCTACATACAATACAAGTGCGTTCTTTTATGAATTCCTTCATTTAAATGGCGGCGCAACAATCTTCAAAACAATTCAAAAATGTATGTGCCGGCGCTGTCCAGCTGTCTTCTTTTCTCTATGCGCTGGCTCGCTTGATGAGGTGTGGATGCTCCTGCATCAGTATGCAATCAAAGGCAAGCATTATCCACCATGCACTAAGAAAATGATTTCTTAGTGTAGGTGGATACTTGTATAAGAATTTGGTCTATCTGACATACATGCCTTGCATACCATGATAGTTTGGCTTGATCTATCTGACATACATGACTTGCATACCATGATAGTTTGGCGTAATTCTAGTTGCGCTTCCATTGTCCACTCCATACACTGGAAAAGTTGTCATAAAGTCAACCTGACGTTGTTGTCCCTGATACATCTGCGTGCTTACTTGAAATATGAATTTCAAATTTCGTTGTCCCATCCAACGCTGTTGTCTTTGAAACGTGTTCTTCAACATCCCACCGATTGATTGAAATTTGAAATTTGATTTTCGAAATTAGATGGATGCGCCTTCATTTGAATATGTCTACCAGAGAAGAAAAGACTAAATCAAATCTCCAGTGTCCCAGTGCCATCACCATAGACACCATGCAGATGAAGGCAAGAGTGGAAGTGAAGATGAAGGCTACGAGGAGGCGTTGTCACCTGTGGCCACGAGAGGTAAAGGCTGTGGTGGTGGCAGCGGCCGGGGTAGTGACAATAAGATTTATTATATTCAAGAGATAGAAAATGAGTCGATGCCACCCGGGGAATTCGAGCTCTGAGATGAGGAAACCAAAACATGCATAGCCAACCCACAAATCAAGAGTTCCCCAAAAATAATATAATTTAAAAAATGAGTGTAGAGGAGAATCCCCACTCAGAGTATGTTGTTTGAGGCAAGGCTCGATATAGAAGTATAATGAAGCGATTGGCAGTTTGTTTTGAAGACATCGATTATTAAGATTTTATATAACCTTTGAAGCTACGATATGGATATGAAGGTCTGTTGAACTTAGAATCCTTTCACCTATTTTAGTAATTGGTAGATCATGTTATAGACATGAAATATAATTTCAATGAATTTGATAATGGTTTGGATCATAACAACATCAACGAATGCTTGTCATAAAGACGACAAACATAGCAGAGTATTTTAAACAATGATAAGGAATCGGTTCTATTGATTGGAAGCGTAGTTTAGTTTAATTTCAATTTACAGTATATTTTTATTGTATGCAATTTAATTGATGGTAATTTTTATTTTTTTATGGGTATGCTTTAAGGTATATTAATAAATGTACATCGTCATTAAAATATTTTAAGTAATTGGGATTTGAGAGAGTACAAAAGTGGGATCTAAGAATCTAGCGGGGAGAAAGTAGACCCGTTTTGTTAAAAAGATCCCTACCATGTAGAAAGTAGAGTCTTTTTTTTCAAAAGAAACATACTATAAATATAATTAAGTTTTATTCACTTTCATTTCCAAATGTCTAAATGTGTGTGGGAAAGATGTTTTTTATTATTGTTTATATATGTCATAAACAACAAATTGTAAAATAAAAATAATTAATATTTATTTAAATCTAAAATTAATATATATTTACAATATAAAAATATAGTTATAAATAAAAAAATATTTACTAATATAGTAAATTTTATCTTAGTGTTTATAATATACTTAATAAATTGTTAATTGTTGAAAATGTTTATATTTAAGTTTATATATGTTTAAATATAGAATATCCAATGTTTGTACATCCAAATATATTCAAGATACTTAAGTACCTCAGTGATATGGTGACATGGTGTTTAAAAATATTTAATATATTTAATAAGTTCATGCTTGAGTTATTTAATATGTAGACAATTCACACTATATAATATATCTTGCAAATTGCATCCATGAAAATTATTTTTGTTTAAATTATTATCAAAATAATTTAATAATATTTAACAATTATATAATATATTTTGTAAATTGCATTCATAAATTTTATTTTAGTTTGAATTATTGATAAAATAATTTAATAATATTTAACAATTAGTTAAGTTGACTTAAAAATTACAAATTAAGACAAAGCATTCTATGTTTGTCCATTCAAATGGCATGCTAGTACGTAGACATAAATTGTCGCCTCTCACATCAAGAAAAGGGAGATAGTTCATCCTTATTGTGGAACTAAGTGACAACCTATGGATTATTGTAGACACAAAATTAAGGAGCTTATAGTGTGATCCTCTTAAGTGCATAGATTGCTACATGCTAAGATTTAAGAATTTCTAGTGTGGATCTAAGAACACCCCAGAATTAGAATGGTAAAATAACTTATCTCTCCTAACACAAAGTGTTATACTATCTTGGGTTTATAATCACATGTCATTTCTTATAGTGCTCTCTACAGTATGGATTATTGGTGTTTTATTTTGTAGTTTTGAAGATTTTTGTGTACAATTTAGTTGTGTATGCCCCATGTTTAGCTTGTGTGTTCGGTTTTGTGTTGTGTGCCCTATTTTGATATGCACACTAAAATTGTATCTATAATTAGAATTAGTGCCCTCACCTATCCTAGGGTTAGAAGGATGCATTATAGGATTTTAGGATTGTAACTATTTTGTAATTGAATTGGAATATATATATATATATATATATATATATATATATATATATATATATATATATATATATATATAAAGGTATGAAATCAATGGCAAGCATTATCCACCATGCACTAAGAAAATGATTGCTTAGTGCAGGTGGATACGTGTACAAGAATTTGGTCTATCTCACATACATGCCTTGCATACCATGATAGTTTGGTTTGATCTATCTCACATACATGACTTTCATACCATGATAGTTTGGCGTAATTCTCATTACGCTTCCATTGTCCACTCTGTACACTGGCAAAGCTGTCATAAAGTCAACTTGACGTTGTTGTCCCTGATACATCCACACGCTTATTTGAAAATTGAATTTCAAATTTCGTTGTCCCATCCAACGTTGTTGTCTTTGAAACACGTTGTTCAACATTCCGCCGATTGATTGAAATTTGATTTTCGAATTTAGATGGATGCGCCTTCATTTGAATATGTCTACCAAAGAAGAGAAGACTAAATCAAATCTCCAGCGTCCCAACTCCATGGTCGTAGACACCATGCAGATGGAAATGAGAATGGAAGTGAAGATGGAGGCTGCGATGAGGCGTTGTCACCTGTGGCCGCGATAGGTAAAGGCCGTGGTGGTGGCAACGACAGGGGTAGTGACAGTAGGCTTTATTCTATTCACAAGATATAAAATGAGCCGATGCCACTCGAGGAAGTCAAGATCTGAGCCGAGGAAACCAAAACATGCATAGCCAACCCACAAATCAAGAGTTCCCCAAAAATAAAATAATTTAAAAAATGAGCGCAGAGGAGAATCCACACTCAGAGTATGTCGTTTGAGGCGAGGCTCGATATAGAAGTCTAATGAAGCAATTGGCAGTTCGTTTTGCAGACATCTATTATTAAGAGTTTATATAACCTTTGAAGCTACGATATGGATATGAAGGTCCGTTGAACTTAGAATCCTTTCACTTGTTTTAGTAATTGGTAGATCGTTTTACATACATGAAAGATAATTACAGTGAATTTGACAATGGTTTGGATAATAACAACATCAATGAATGCTTGTCATAAAGATGACAAACATAGAAAAGTATTTTAGACAATGATAAGGAATAGGTTCTATTGATTGGAAGTGTAGTTTAGTTTACTTTCAATTTACAGTATATTTTTATTGTATGCAATTTAATTGATGGTAATTTTTATTTTTTTATTGGTATGCTTTAAGGTATATTAATAAATGTATATTGTCATTAAAATGTTTGAAGTAATTGCGATTTGAGAGAGTACAAAAGTGGGATCTAAGAATCTAGCGGGGAGAAAGTAGACTCGTTTTGTTAAAAAGATCCCTACCATGTAGAAAGTAGAGTCTTTTTTTTCAAAAGAAACATACTATAGATATAATTAAGTTTTATTCACTTTCGTTTCCAAATGTCTAAATGTGTGTGGGAAAGATGTCTTTTATTATTGTTTATATATGTCATAAACAACAAATTGTGAAATAAAAATAATTAAAAAATAATAATATTTATTTAAATCTAAAATTAATATATATTTACAATATAAAAATATAGTTATAAATAAAAAAATATTTACTAATATAATAAAGTTTATCTAAATGTTTATAATATACTTAATAAATTGTTAATTGTGGAAGATGTTTATATTTAATTTTATATATGTTTAAATATAGAATATCTAATGTCTGTACATCGATATATATCAAAGATACTTAAGTACCTCAGTGATACAGTGACACAGTGTTTAAAAATATTTAATATATTTAATAAGTGCATGCTTGAGTTATTAGTCCCTGTCGTAGGCATATAGGGACTATAGCGATCGTTAATTCATTGACTAAATATTAGTTTGTCCTTTGACTAGAAATATTTGCATAATACCTATTGTTGGAACTAGGGAATTAAAAACATATATTTTTATATAGTAAAAAGTACCATATATGTAGTGATATGATTGGATAAGATATTGGAGGTCTTATTGTCGACTTCGCTATTCCCAATGTTTTATATGGCAACATATCCAAACTTTTTATCGTATACAGTCTTTTTGAATAATATATTTTTCCTATGTATTTCTTGAAGGTGGATTAATGCTAGCATTAGTTCGAATGTTTGTATTATCATTTTCTGCTAGCTGAATATATCCCTAATTTTTTGTTTGTACTAATCATATTGAAATGTTTTGATATCCAAGCTTTATAGTGATTGAGAATTCCAAAGTTTATAACGTCCTTGCTACATGTATTTGTATTCAAATGTATTGACACTTTTTTCGAGATGCTTCAATAGCCCTGACAGCTTAAATGTTTACATGACGTGAGGTCCTCCAACATGCCTGACATCTTAAATGTTTACATACCACGAGGTCCTTAGACAACCTGACAACCTTAAATGTTTATCTAAATACGCTTCTCGGAGTACATTTTTCCTCGAAATTTTCCATACAATGTTGTAGTAATTTTGCGCAGTGTTGTTGTCCACCGCCAGTTGAATAGGCATTGTATGTTTCATCCTTCTTATACCTTTGCAATGCAATTTCTTCATCGTTGAAGCTACATACATCGTTTGTTGGTTTGGTGAGTGCTTCTTCGTTGGTTCGTTGGATGATGCTTGTTGTTGTTTCGTTCGCGATTCGACCTACGCTTCTGCATTTCATCATTTCAGAGTAAGTTTCCATGGCATAGTTTCATTTTATATTACTTGTTTGCAGTTTGCAGGTAAGAATGTTTGCTTATTTGTAGTGGCATGTTCGTCGTGTGTTTCCGGTTCCTTCTATGCTTCGGCTACAGTTTCGTAATCGTTGGAGATACATATGTTGTTTACTGGTTCGGTGGTTCTTGTTGGTTCGTTGGTTCGTGGGTTGCTGGTTTTGTTTATTTGGCTCGGGTTTACGCTTTGGGGCCTTGGGGGTGCAGTCTGGCCTGTTCATGCTTTCTCATTGGTTTGGTGCTTGTTGTTTTCTTTTGTTTGATTCAACCTTGCAGGGTTGGGATCCAACACCGGTGGTTGGAGTTGTTTTTATTATTATTATTATTGTTGTTGTTTTTTGGGGCGCTTTGCGGTGTTCAACCCCTGGACCCATGAGTTGACATGAAATTGTGTTATTTTCCCTATCTACCAAGGTCAATATATGTTCTGCTATGAGATTTTGTTGGTGCTTCAGTGCTGACATGAAAGAAAATAGTTGCATGCAAAATTGTTTGAGAATTACATGTGGAATTGCAATATTCGTTGTTTTTTTGTTAGAATAAAGCATATGCAGGCTACATTTACAAACCATGTATGGTCAGATGTGCCCATATGACATTACATGTTCTTTTTCCTCTACACAGACTGGTGCGCGCACGATACAATTTGTGTTGTGCTTGAGATATGATATGTACAACAAAGATTCTGCAAGATTATATTTCGATGTCTGGAAGCATGTCTGGGTAGTTTTCCACGGAAAACAAAAATCTTGTATCGTGGGCACAACAGTCTGTGTAGAGGATAAATAACATGTATTTCCATCGGTGGAAGCATATCTGGATAATTTTCCACGGAAAACCAGAAATCGTTTAGCTACGGCCATGCAATTTCGTGATATTTTGTGGCTTGTAATATATCTTGGGCAAGGAAAAAAAATTACACATATGGATGGAGAAGCGCAAAGGTTCATGTTTCTGCCCATCTTTTAGACTGTTCGTTCAGTCTCTTTTACTGTATGTACATATTGCTTTTTCTCCAGTGCATACCAGCTTCCATTCATGTTCATTGTATTTTGTGCATTCCCACATTCAAACAAACAGAATAGCTCGAGAAAACGACGGAGTCTTGACTGCATCAGTTGAAGAGGATATAGAAAGGTGCATGCTTGTATTGTTATTTCATATTGTGTTGTTTTGTATTTCATTTATTGTCTGTATATGTGTTCACCTAGTTTATTCTATGTACATGTTGTGTGCCTTCCTACATGGTAACTAATCTTCATTACATGCCTTCTTGCATACTAACCTGCTTCATGTGTGTTGTGTTTTCGTTGCATTGATACATTTAAACAAACATAATGGCTGGAGATGACGATGGGATCTTTCACGGGTAAATAGTCGTGTTTCTCTCTCTTTTACATGTCTGTCTTCATTATAAGTTATCTTCATTAAATGCCTTCCTGGATACTAACCTACTTCATGTCCGTTGTGTTTTCATTTCATTGCTGCATTTAAACAAACAGAATGGTTGGAGAGGATGATGGACTCTTTAGTGGGTAAATAGACATGTTTCTCTTTATTTTAGATGTATGTCTTCATACTAACTTTCCTTCATGTCCATTAAATATTCGACGTTGCTACCTTGGAAAAAACAGGTTGGGTGGACAGGAAGATGAATTCTGATGTGCAACAGCAGAGGGTTCTGTGGTACAATCTTCTAAAAGGTATACCAATTGTGCTTGTAAATTAAATATACAAACCGGGTGGGGGCATATAATATTAGACTTGAGAATGATGGCTTGGCAGCAATGGCCCTTTCTGCCCTCCCTATTTCTACGTTTTCCATTTTCTATTATCCCTTTTGTTTTCTAATTCATCTGCTTAGTGTTCTTTCTGAAAATGCCTTGGTTCATGTCGAAAAGTGAAATTGACCATCCGTCAACTAGAAGAACGAGTCCAGTCTAGGGTTGTCTAAGTAACCCAAGCTGTTTGGTGTAACTCATTCTGATGGGTTTAGTGGCTCTGTTAGCCAATCTAAATATCCTAAAAGAAATAAAAAAAGAAATAAATAAATAACTAATTACTAAACACTGTATATATATGTACATATACTCTAATGTAACTGTTGTAGGTGTATTTAAGCAGAAAATATACAAATCTCACGTATGTACATCATTTACAAATTGCGAGTTTTAATTGAAACGTACGAAAATCAATGTGAAAAATGATTGCTACTAGGAAGCAGATAAAGAAAGCACATAAAAATATTTTATGTTTTTCCTTTACAAATATAAACTAATATAGAATTAAATAAACTATGAAACGCAGAGGTGCAAGTAGTCGAAAACTGAGCCATACATTTTGATTTCGTTAATATGTAAAAGACAGAATTGAGAAATGCAAATGAGCTAGCCTACTTGTTAGTTAGATATGTGTATCCAAGCGCCTGTATAAATCAAAGAATACCCAACTGCCACATCCAAGAGAGAAATATGCAATGAACTTTATGACTATTTTGAATAAATTCAAAAACATGTATTGACAGCTTAAGTTTTAATGACAGAGGAGGAAACACAAATATAGACTTGTGACCTTATAATTGCACATAATTATAGCAAGATAAATCTAGAAGTAACTTAAATGCATTTCATCATTCAATTAAAGCTCAAAGATAAATCCTATCATTTTAATTGGAGATATGATCACAGTATTTAGAGCAGCAAATAATAGACGATATTTATAATATAAATATCCCAAACATCATAGATCATTAAGTCTAAAGCTATAAGACCTCTTAATGTATTAGGATTAACAAAACATAAATGAAAACGTCGTTAACAAAAGGCTAAAGCCAAAATGCATATATGTTGTTTCTTTAAGTCTTGGAATCACTCGTCCATCTTCTGCCCTCAGCCAAGATGATTTTCATTACAAAATATGGATTATTTAAAAGGTTTATGAAAGATAAACCTCATATCTTCTAAGATAGGACAGGATCCCAAAAGTATCTAAAACTTACAAATATAGAGGGCCTAGAGCCACTCACATCTTCAAAATCTATGAAATTTTTTCTCCTATTTACAAAATAAGAAAAAATAGATATCTAATCAACTAAGTTAAGCATGCTCCATCCCACAAGATTAGCTTCAGATACTTCCTATCCATTTAACCAATAGCAAAAATGAATCACAACATCTCAGAATTTATCACAACCTTTACACTGTCAACATTTTTTATAATAATATTTCATGTCCTTTTTAGACGCTTTTCTTGTCCTTGTGCATTGGCCTTGAGTTCACGGTTTTCGTTTGTCAATGTTTCATTGAGAGTCGTGAGAGTTTTGATCTTTGGTTGGAGAATTGGGATATCTGTATAGTACTTCCCTATTCACTGTAATCAAACTTCACAAGGAAAAGTAGGGGCGATCTATTGAGGAAATGTGTAGTTGTGTGGTAAAACATCACTGTTGTCCACTATCGGCCTTTGACCGAGCTTAATTCATGTGAACCCTTTGCTATCTTTTAAACACGGTGGAAGATTATTGACATAATCAAATGGTTGATTAAGATTTGGTTTGGACCAATTCTGATCTTCCTCTGCCAAAAACCTTTCAATATCGGAGTCAAAATCTTCATGGATCTCGATCGATTCGATCGATCTCACACAAGATTTGGATTTATTTCACAGACTCCTTGAAATGAGTCAGCCATGCCTCTTATTACGAAACCCTATTTATTGATTTTTCTTTGCCTGTTTGCGTGAGTGTTTGTTGTTGGTTTTCATAGTGGGATTAGGGAAAACAATTTGTTCATACTCAGGAGTTTTAATAACCCTAGAACTAGCATCTTGTTGCTCACACAAAGATTGATTGGGCAATGCCCTTTCATGAGGGTTTTCATACAAGAAATTTGGCCTGACACTTGAGAACCCGAGAGGTTTCTCTATCATAGGTTCATCCACCACACGGGTCTCTACAGGATTTACTGTAACAAAGACATTACGAGTTACAAAACCATCCCAATCGTCACCAAGTGCTTTCAAATGATGAACTAACAGTAATTTAATCAAACCATGATGAAATAGGCTTGAATCCAAGTTCTGCCTTTTGTATCTCTTTGTCATTTTATGCAAACTTCTTAGCAGGTAAAACGACATGTTTAAATGGAAGCCAATAAAATGCATGAGCAATCGTATGTGGTAAAGGAAAACCAAGCCATAACGGCCTTTACAGGTAACAAATTGTCTTAAAACTACCAACAAACCATGCCATCTAACCTTGAGTAGGGAGACCGGAATACCTTTGTCACAGCATTGGATTTTTTGGGAGGTGACAAACAGACTTCAGGGTATTTCATCCAACTTCGAATTTTTAAACCACTTTTGACCAGTGAGAGGAATCCCTGTTGCTTCTTTCAGAAATCCTTCGGTGATGTCCAACTGAATATCACCCACTTTGGCTCTGCATCCATCAAATGTAAGGGAAAATTCTTTGGCTACTCGCAAGTTATAACCCTAGAATTTCTCAATAAACATATCCCAACCCTGTCTCTTAAGATCCTCACTCGCATCATCATACAACAACAAAGTTTGGGAGCCATTTGGCTCAAATCAGACGACAAGGGCCATAAGGGTTTGAATAGATGGTAACAATAGTGACCCAAATTAACTATGGGCTTAAGAGGCAGCAGCAACAGAGGAAATCCTGAGCCAAAAACAAAGGAGAAAAACAAGAAATCACACCAACACGACCATAATGTAAGCATAAGGGTTTCACACACGAAATTTGGGCATTTCTGGTGATAAAAGTTTTGGATACAGAGCATAAACCCAGACCTTGATCTATCATGAGAGGCCTGTCACTTCAATTTTCCAGCTAAAAATGAGGTACAGGGTACGATTGTAGTGTGATCAATTCCCATGACATGTAATGGGTATATTTGATTTGCAAAGGTTAAAAATGGATATGATTTTGCAAACCAACGTCAATCGATTCTTGGTATATTTACAAAGGATCGAAAGTATAAGCTTTCAATCCAAGAGCAACTTAAAATAAGTGTTTCATTGATATATGATAAGCTCAAAGAAAAACAACATTCATTAAAAGAGGTGTAAGCAGATTGACCCTTCTAAAGACCAAGCCTTAGATAAAATTGCAATAAGATTTTAAGTTTTAATGCTTCATTCATGCTTTCAGTCATGAATGAAGCACGAAAATGCAAGATAAAAATAAATAGAAACAATAAAAAAAAATTACAATCGAAAAGTCACCTTCAAATAGAAATTTTTATAGGATGAGGCGTAGGAAGCTACAAGAATTGTCATTTGTCACTTTAAAAAGAAAAAACTATGTAGGGCTGCTAACAATGGTGACTTACGGGGAGAATCAGTTATCTCTGCATCACTGAACGAGTTCATGTTAGGACTGCTTAGAATGATTACAGATCAAAAAACAGCTGAAGGACATCAAGCATCTCAACAATCATTACACAGTCCATCTTCAGATATCTTCCTGTTGAAATGAAATCCGGTGACAAATTTTAATTACGAGAGCAACGATGTTCAAGTCAATGGCTCTAATACTATTGACAGGACCACTACTGCTAGCAGGCATCTATAGCCTCAGCAGGGATGTCAATTAACCCACTCTGACGCCTCTACCTTGTCTGAGAAATTTCAATTCAAAATGAAGGATACTTATGACTAATATCAGAATTTATATCTGATAATTTTCTTGAACCTGACATTGCTTCGTTGCCAGCAGGCCTATTCAGTACCCCGGTGAAGTTGCCTTGGCATCATGCATAGATTTACCTGCTTCCAATAGACATGTTCATTATCCCGATGGGTTTACAAACACTTCCCACAACTCTCTAGAAATTATTTATAATCTGACATAGATTTAAAGATATTGAGAAGAGCGAGGTGATGCTGAAAATTTCAGTCTTCAGAACACTTGTCATTTTCCAGCCATTAATTTTTTGCTTGATAACCTTCATTATGATCTGAAATTAGTTTTCTGATGAAACTAATTTTTCAAGGACAGGAAGGCATACTTGAGTTGCTTTCTTTAAAATCAGGGACAACATAAAAAGCTTTAAAGATGATCGTGTCTGCTCATAATTATAAAGTAAAACTAGAAAACCTACTTCGAACAGAAAGTTTCTTTAGTTAGTATGTGTTTCGGTAATTTACAGCATTGATGCTCTGAAAAGACCTTAATTTTTACTTCATAATGAGGCATTCTGGTTTCCCTTCATGAACTTAAAGGTGACACAAACATAAGCTTAACCAGAAAGCAGCGAAAACAAACAAAATGAAAAGAGCCAAAATTAGGAAACAAAAGTAAATCAAAACAGAAAAATATGTACAAAAGGTGGATCTGGAATTATCACAAAAAATACCTTTTGAGAGCTTGGCCATTCACCAGGAAGGTGTTTGGTTGTCCCTCTAAACTGTGTAGATAGAAAGAGTTGGGACCTAGTTTTTCAGTGATTACGAAGGGCCCCAATCATAGGTTCTAGAACTTGGTGTCTTCCCCTTTTCCCTCGTGAGGCTTATCCCATTTGAGAACCAAATCTCACCTCGAAGTTTCTATCTAAAGTAGATTTTGAATCAAACCAGCCTTTCACAATCTGATGATGTTGATCCAGCCTCTCCTTTGCTTGTGCTCTTACTTCCTCTAATTTCAACAAGGCATTAATTTGACTTTCAAGAGGAGGGCATTCCTCTTCTTGAACCTGTTGTGATAATTGCAGAGAGGGAAGCAGAACATGAGGAGGGAGAATTGCTTCTCTTCTGTAGATGAGAAAGAAAGTAGAATTACCAACATAAGTTTTCGGTGTCACTCTATCAGCCCAAAGTGCATTAAAAAGTGTGTTGTGCCAATTCTTTTGGTTTTCAGAAACTATCCTCTTGATGATCTTGATTAGATTTTTGTTTGTCGATTCTGCTAAGCCATTTCCTTGGGGGTAATAGTTGGCAGAATATTTCAGTTTGATCCCTTTTTCTAAAGAAAAAACACTCATATCGAGGGATGAAAAGTAAGAAGCATTATCGAAGACCAAACACTCAAGAATGTCAAACCTAGTAATGATATTTGAGTTAAGGAAATATATTACCTGATTAGTGTTTACCACTTTCAGTGGTGCAGCCTCGAACCATTTGGTAAAATAATCTGTTGATGTAATGATGTATTTATTATGTTGTGAAGAAGTGGGGTTGATTGGCCCTATCATGTCGAGACCCCACTGCTGAAAAGGTGAATCTATCGAAATAGGTTGCAAAGGGAATGTTGCATTTTTTACTCGTCCAACAGTCTTTTGGCAGATTATGCATTTATGACATAATGAATGGGCATCTTTGAACAACATGGGCGAATAGTACCTAGCTCTTAATACCTTGTGAGCAGTGGTGTCTCCACCAAAGTGCCCACCAGCTTCACCTGCATGAAGTTCAGATAATACTTTCTCTGCTTCATCTCTTTCCAAACAACGCATGAGTACGCTATCAAAAAATTTACGAAATAATACGTCATTTACCAACTGGAAAGGTGCAGATTTTAGTCTTAATGCTCTTCTCTTTTTTGGATCGAGACGGAGAGGAGAAGAACCGTGTGTTAAATAAAACTTAATATCATCAAACCAAGAATTAGCAACAACTTGTGTACAACAAATCTGATTTTCATTATGTTGATTTACAATTGAGACATTAATTTGACTATGTTGTTCTTCAACTGAATTAGTCACTAGTTTGCATAGGCCTTGACCTCTGACAATTTTTGCAGGGGTTATTTCAAGGTCATACTCTTGTAATGATGTCATCCAGTTTTCCCATTTTTCTCCCAATTCCTTTTGTACTAATAAGTTTCTAACAGTAGGATAAGGCATAATGGCTTTAGTTCTGGATTTCAACAAATATGATCAGAAATGTTTCACTACTTTGAAAACTGCATAAGCATGTTGATCTATAGTTGGGTAGTTAAGCTCTTCTCCTTTGAAAGCTGAGCTCATGAAGGCAATGGGGATTTCATTGCTTTCAACATTCTTTTGGGTCAACATAGCTGCATAAGATCAATCAGAGGTGAAAGTACAAAGAGTGAAATCTTGTGAGAAATCATAACTCATCAAGGAAGGGGCTTCCACTATGGCTTTTTTGATGGAATCAAAGGCTTGGTTTTCTTGTGGTCCCCAACAATAATGAACATCCTTTTTAATTAAATTCTGCAATGACCTTACCATTTCTGAGAAACTTGGGACAAACCTTCTGACAAAGTTCATCCTGCCTAAAAACGACTGCATGGCTTTTTTAGAAGAGGGAGAGGAAAGTTTAGCAATATCTTAGGTTCTTTCAGGACCGATAATCATTCCATATTTGGACACTATGAACCTAAGTATTTTTCCTTGCTCAACTGCAAAGACTAATTTCTTAGGGTTAAGAGATATGCCATATTTGTGGCATCGTTATAGGACATCCCTAAGCCGAGACAAGCGATCTTTCTTGTTTTTGTAGAAAAAAGTAACGTCATCAAGATAGACCACTACAAATTGATTTATGAGACCACGAAAAGCAATATCCATTTCTCTCTGGAAAGTGGCCCCAGCATTTATAAGCCCAAAAGGCATCTTAATGTAAGCATAAGTACCCCATGGGGTACAAAAAGTGGTTTTGAGTTGGTCCAAGGGAGACATGAGGACTTGGTTGTATCCCAAAAAACCATCTAACAAAGATAGTCTTTCGGCACCAGAAACTTGTTGAAGTATATGTTCCATTGGAGGAACGAGATAATTATCTTTTTCTGACACTTGGTTTAGATTACGAAATTTGACACAGAGTCAGATTTTTCCACTTTTCTTCCTAACAAGGACTAAATTAGATACCCATTGTGTGTGTCTCATTGGGAAAATTATCTTTGCATTCAATAATTTATTTAGTTATTTCTTGACAGTGGGTTCCGACTTAGGGTGCATCTTCCTTAGTTTTTGTTGAAAAGGTTGGGTCTGGGGTTTCATGGGAATGACATGTTGTATGATATTAGGATCAAATTTTTTCAAATCATCATATGTCCAAGAAAAAGCGTCTTTAAATTATTTTTAAAAATTTATAAAGGCAGACCGTTCTTGCTCGGAACATCCCGTTCCCAAATTATTTTTTTGTGGATTTTCCTTAGTCCCTAAGTTGAATGTTTCATAAATCAAATAAGAACTATTCATTTTACAATTTACTGACCCTCTAAATTTATCATGTAGGTCGTAAAATTTCTCTAGTCTTACAACAGCTCTAGGGATAGAGTTTACCAGGTCAGATGTCGATTCAGGAGATCTAGGATCTGATATTACCATGAAGTTGCAGAGGTTTCATCGTGAGTGCCTTCATCGATAATTGGATCTTGGAAAGTGTCTTCCATGTGCAAGAAGTTGATGATCTGTTGATCATCATTGAACACTCTCCAGTTGGTGATGTTGTCCGAGATTAATGGCCTAAACAAAAATTCAATCAAAAATGCATTCAGAGAAAGACCTTCCGCAGGAAAAAGTTTAGAAGCAACATTAGCCAATAAATCAGCCTCTAAATTACTTAGTCTAGGAATGGAATTGATGTTAAATGCTGAAAATTTTTGTATCAGACTCCATACCTTGGTTTGGTAACTTTTCAGATGTGGTGACAAGCAGTGTATGGAGTTTCTTACCTACCTGACCACAATTTCTAAATTACCAAACACTATTAATTTCCTTACATCCATATACAAAGCTTTCTTAAGCCCTTGCAGAAGTGCTTTATATTCAGCGATGTTATTAGTGCACTCGAACTCTAATCGACGGGAAATGAAAGTATTATTACCTGCGGGGTCGATGAGTACACATCCTACACCAACTCCTTCTTTGGATTTGGACTCGTCAAAGTATAGTGACCATATATGAGCTCCGTCAGCCGTGTTTGGCACATTTGGCAAGGTTGGTGACTGAGTACAAGTAATGAGTTATGATTCTTGCTCAGGGTCAGTGATGGGGGAAATTTCAGTGATGAAGTTACCAAAGAAGGTGTCCATTCCCTGCATTTCAAGTGAATTAGTAGATGCAGTAAAAGGTTTATTGGGATCATTTAGATCTATCACGGTGTGCTTGAGATAGCGTTCGCGGTTAATCTTGATTCTATATGGATGTCCATTTTATGGAAGCCACAAATGAGACCAATCTCTTGCAAAGTACCCATGCAGTTGTTCAGACCAATCCCTTCTCAAGAACAAACCATAGACTTCAGGTATGTCAACAACAATGATGTCGATAATTTGGTGGACCTTAGGATTAGAATATAGCCTAACCAGCACACTCTTAAGTTCATCGATTACCTTAACATTCGTCTGATCAAGCTGAATGATTTTGAGACTAGAAGGCTGAACTTTTGCATTATTTTTTTGGCAAACAGATAAAGGCATAACATTCGATGATGCACTATAATCTACCATGCAATTATGTACATTTCTATTGAAAATTTCAAAATTCAATAAGAATGGTGGGACATTTTTGCGAGTATTAACAGCAGAATTCTGTTGATTTTTTGCTGCTATCCCTGAAACAGTTTTATCAACATTTGATACAGTTTTTTATGTTGAATCCCTTTTATCAGGAAGTTCGGTTGTGGTTTTAGTAGGGATCTTTTTTGTTGTTTTAGAAATGATTTCTGCAGTTTTCTTGTTGTTAGAATCATTGTTCTTGTTGTTTTCTGTGATATTTTGAAGCATTTTCTGCAGAATTAAAGGAAATTTCAGAAGCTCATAAACAAAAATATTAGCTCTTAGTTTCTTCAGATATTCAATCAAGTCATATTCTAAAACTAGAGCTACTAAACTCTATTTTATTTCAACTTGCTTAGGCTGTTTTGGAGGCACATTATTACTCATTTCAGAAGATGGTTTATTCTGTGTTTTTCCCCTTATGTTGTAAGGGTGGAGAGTCTCAAAGTTTGCTTCAAAAATACTATCAGAAAAATGTCCAAAGATATTGGGATATTACACCTCTTCTTCAGCTACGTCTTTAGAATTCTCAGGAGGGGCAGAGTTATCATGTGCTTCAAGAATAGTTTGCAAAGTGTATTGTAATATTTCGAAATTAAGACCTTCAATGGTCGGATTTGGCTGATTGGGAGGAAAAGGCTTCCTGAAAAGAGGTTTAAAACTTCCTTTTCTTGAGGATGCCTCTTCGGCTAATCTCTTTAAGTCTGCGACTTGATTTGATAATTTTTTGACAACCTTTTGTAAACTTTCTAAGTCTAAAGTTTCTGGTTGGCTTTTGTCTTGGGGAGGCCTGGTAAGGATTTCTATTTTCTTTTTAGTGGATGAAGTTGTTTCAGCTTCGCTATTTAGATTGTATTTTAAGCTTAGTATATCCTTTTCTATTTGACTTGCCTCCTCGAAGGCTTCCAATAACAAAGACTTTTTACACCTTTTAACCCAAATTTCTATATTATTATGCAGATCTTTGGTGTAATATGCAACAATTAGACTTTCAGCCGACATTGAATCTGTGGGAATCCAATTTTTCAATGTAAGGAACCTTAGATTAAAATCTTTTACTTTCTCCTTAGGGTTCATTTTTAGGCTGGATAATTCCATAACCAAGACTTCGGGAGATTTGTCATCTCCAAATTTCTCTAAGAAACAGGTTTTGAATTTGTCCCAAGAGACAATGGTTTGTGGTTGTTGGGCAAGATACCAAGTAGAGGCATTGCCCTTGAACGTATAAGGAAAGAGTCTACATACTACATATTCATGTTCTACATTTCAGAGTCTAATGGCTAACATAAACTTCTTTACGTGGTCTTCGGCGGTTTTCTTAGAATCTGGATAAAATTTAGGTAACCATTTCTCTGGGTGCTTTGGTAATGGGTGTTGGGGTCCAGGTACAACCATGACACCTTGATCAATCCAGGGTCTGGTGGGATTGTTTTGGTTTTCCATAGGTATAGGTGGTGTCGAAGGCTGAGAAGGTTCAGATGATGAACTTCCTTCGTCAGAGGATTCTCCTCCTAAAGAGGATGGAGATGAATGAGGTGGGGAAGGTGGAATACTAGATCCCCCAACTCTGAGAATAGGTGTCTCGGTAGGATTGATAGTGTTGCCTCCTGAAGGGTTTAAATGTAGACCAGTTCCTTCAAGTTGTTCTCTGATATCAGATAAACCTAAGGGTTGGTTAAGTGGCCTACCAGGTTGCCTGATACAGGCCAAGGCACTATGTGTCCTTATGAGTGACTGACGAACAATTTCTTGTACATCGGCCCCTTGAGGATTTGGTGTTACAGGCTCAATGGGAATCTGGGAATTTTCGTTCGAGGTAGTTGTTGTTTCAGAAATAACGTTGTTGTCAGAGTGATGTCGTGTTACTATAGGGGAGAGAGTGTGTGGGGGAGGAGTTTTACGACTTCCATGTTCCATCAATTGTATTCAGGCCCTCCTTCTGGTGCCATTTGTTGACAAGCAAAATTGATCGTCCTTCAACTGGAAGAACGAGTCCAGTCTGGGTTTGTCTAAGTAACCCAAGTTGTTTGGTGTAACTCATTCTGACGGTTTTAATGGCTCCATTAGCCAATCTAAAAGTCCTAAAAGAAACAAATAAAAGAAAGAAATGACTAACTAATTACTAAACACTGTATATATATGTACATATGCTCTATTGTAACTATTGTAGGTGTATTTAAGAAAAAAATATACAAATCTCACATATGTACATCATTTACAAATTGCGAGTTTTAATCGAAACTTACGAAAATCAATGTGAAAAATGATTGCTTCTAGGAAGAAGATAAAGAAATCACATAAAAATATTTTTTGTTTTTCTTTTACAAATCTAAACTAATATTGAATTAAATAAACTATGAAACGCAGATGTGCAAGTAGTCAAAAACTGAACCATACATTCTAATTTCGTTAATATGTAAAAGACGGAATTGAGAAATGCAAATGAGCTAACCTGCTTGTTAGTTAGAGATGTGTATCCAAGCGCCTGTATAAATCAAAGAATACCCAACTACTACATCCAAGAGAGAAATCTACAATGAACTTTATGATTGTTCTGAATAAATTCAAAAACATGTATTGACAGCTTAAGTTTTAATGACAGAGGAGGTAACACAAATATAGACATGTGACCTTATAATTGAACATAATTACAACAAGATAAATATAGAAGTAACTTATGCATTTCATCATTCAATTAAAGCTCAAAGATAAATCCTATCATTTTAATTGGAGATATGATCACGGTATTTAGAGCAAAAAATAATAGATGATATTTATAATATAAATATCCCAAACATCATAGATCATTAAGTCTAAATCTATCAGACCTATTAATGTATTAGGATTAACAAAACATAAATGAAAACATCATTAGCAAAAGGCTAAAGCCAAAATGCATATATGTTGTTTCATTAAGTCTTGGAATCACTCGTCCATCTTCTGCCCTCTGTCAAGATGATTTTCATTACAAAATATGGAGTATTTAAAAGGTTTATGAAAGCTAAACCTCCTATCTTCTAAGATAGGACCAGATCTCAAAAGTATCTAAAACTTACAAATATAGAGGGCTTGGAGCCACTCATATCTTCAAAATCTATGAAATTTTTTCTACTATTTACAAAATAATCAAAAATAGATATCTAATCAACTAAGTTCAGCATGCTCCATCCCACAAGATTAGCTTTAGATACCTCCTATCCATTTAACCAATAGCAAAAACGAATCACAACATCTCAGAATTTATCACAACCTTTACACTATCATCATTTTTTATAATAATATTTCCTGTCCTTTTTAGACGCTTTGCTTGTCCTTGTGCATTGGCCTTGAGTTCACGGTTTTTGCTTGTCAATGTTTCATTGAGAGTAGTGAGAATTTTGATATTTGCTTGGAGAATGGGGATATTTGTATAGTATTTCCCTATCCATTGTAAGCAAACTTCATAAGGAACAACAGAGGCAATATGTTGAGGAAACGTGTAGTTGTGTGCTAAAACATCACTGTTTTCCACTGTCGGCCTTTGACTGAGCTTAATTCCTATGAACCCTTTGCTATCTTTTAAACACAGTGGAAGATTATTGACATAATTGAATGGTTGATTAAGATCTGGTTTGGAACAATTCTGATCCTCCTTTGCCAAAAACCTTTCAATCTCGAAGTCAGAATCTTCATGGATCTCGATCAATTTGATCGAGCTCACATGATCTTTGGATTTATTTCGTAGACTCCTTGAAATGAGTTGGCCAGGCCTCTTATTATGAAACCCTATTTCTTTATTTTTCTTTGGTTGTTTGCGTGGGTGTTTGTTGTTGGTTTTCACAGTGGGATTAGGGAAAATAATTTTTTCATGCTCAGGAGTTTTAATAACCCTAGAACTAGCATCTTGTTGCTCACACAAAGACTGATTGGGCAATGCCCTTTCACGAGGGTTTTCATACAAGAAATCTGGCCTGACACTTGAGAACCTGAGAGGTTTCTCTATCATAGGTTTATCCACCATAGGGATCTCTATAGGATTTACTGTAACAAATCCATTACAAGTTGTGAAACCATCCCAATCATCACTAAGTTCTTTCAAATGATGAGCTAACAGTAATTTAATCAAACCATGATGAAATAGGCTTGAATCCAAGTTCCGCCTTTTGTATCTCTTTATCATTTTATACAAACTTCTTAGCAGGTAAAATGACATGTTTAAATGGAAGCCAATAAAATGTATGAGCAATCGTATGTGGTAAAGAAAAACCAAGCCATAATGGCCTTCACGGGTAACATATTGTCTTAAAACTGCCAACAACCATTCCATCTAACCTTGAGTAGGGAAGCCATAATACCTTTGTCACATCATTGAATTTTTCGGGAGGTGACGAAAAGACTCCAGGGTATTTCGTCCAACTTCGAATTTTTAAACCACTTTTGACCAGTGAGAGGAAGCCATGTTGCTTCGCTCAAAAATTCTTCGGTGATGTCCAACTAAATATCACCCACTTTAGCTCTACATCCATCAAATGTAAGGACAAATGCTTTGGCTACTCGCAAGTTATAACCCTGGAATTTCTCAATAAACATATCCCAACCCTGGCTCTTAAGATCCTCACTCACATCATCATACAACAACAAAGTTTGGGAGCCATTTGGCTCAAACCGGATGATAGGGGCCATAAGGGTTTGAACAGATGGTAACAAGAGCGACCCAAATTCATTGTGGGCTTAAGAGGCAGCAACAACAGAGGAAATTCTGAGCCAAAAACAAAGGAGAAAAATGAGCAATCGCACCAGCGTGACCATAATGTAAGCATAAGGGTTTCACACACGAAATTCGAGCATTTTTGGTGATAAACATTTTGGATACAGAGCATAACCCGAGACCTTGATCTGTCATGAGAGGCCTATCATTTCAATTTTCCAGCTAAAAATGAGGTATAGGGTACAATCATAGTGTGATCAATTCCCATGACATGTAATGGGTATATTTGGTTTGCAAAGGTTAAAAATGGATATGTTTTTGCAAACCAATTCCAATCAATTCTTGGTATATTTACAAAGGATCCAAAGTATAAGCTTGCAATCCAAGAGCAACTCAAAATAAGTGTTTCATTGATATGTGATAAGCTCAAAGAAAAACAACATTCATTAAAAGAGGTGTAAGCACATTGACCCTTCTAAAGGCCAAGCCTTAGATAAAATTGAAATAGGATTTTAAGTTTTAATGTTTCATTCATGCTTTCAGTCATGAATGAAGCACGAAAACACAAGATAAAAATAAATAGGAACAATAAAAAAAAAAACTTTTTACAACTGAAAAGTCACCTTCAAATAGCAATATTTACAGGATGAGGCGTAGGCATCTACAGGAATTGTCATTTTTAAATTTAAAAAGAAAAAAATATGTAGGGATATCAACAGTGCATTGGTTGGCGGACTAATGGTTTCACATCTATGGTCGCGCTTCGACCTTATTCCATAGTTACCCACTTCTTCGATTTCGAGTGACAGGTTGGTAGGTTCAATATTGCTCCCCTGGCTTCTGGGGGTCTGCGATATATAGATTGGTCGTGGTGCCCTGCCATCACTCCATGTTTATTGTTAAATATTTTTCCAGTTAAAAAATTCAGATGCATATAATTTTACAGTTATTTAGTCCTTCTGATGGAAAATATACAATGCATATGCTTGTTTAGTCCTAATGTTCATCTGCACATGGTTGCATCAAAAAACGTTGGCCTAGTGACATGGGCATGAGCAATCAGTCATCCTAGACATCAACAGACCGACAAGGCCAAAGGTAAAGATGCATACGATATGCTCTTACCATGTTTACCAAAGAAATATCCTTGGCTATATATTCATCTATGGCATGGTGAATATGTTGATGTCACTTGCAATACATGGTTTGCAGTTCACAAGAAGTATCAACAAGTATAAGCAAGACGACGAATGTGTCGCATGTTCCACATACTAAGAGGTGTGGTTCCAAAACTCTTGCTCCATAGTTCATCGAAGCTATGCATGTACTTATACATTTATGCCAGTGAAAGAAAAATACAAAAAAAAAAAAAAAAATGCACACTACCATTCACTTTAGTTTTCCTATTCAAAAATTGTCACCAGGTCTAGAGTTGTAACATCCAAAGTACTATCAATAGAGGGCTTGAATAGCCGCTGAACTGGACAAGTGTTCATCGGGGACATAATGGTCATCTATAGCACATACTTGGACAAGAAAAACAAAACTAGATCCATTATGCATGCTGACATGACAAACAAGGAGGCCATGATGACAGTGACACTAACTATTCCTCAACAACTTGTCCAAAAACATGCAAAAAAGATATTGTCAGGTAATAGGATATCCATTACAAATTTTAATATATTTCCCAAAACAATATATGACTATGGTGATTGTGATCGAATTATTTCACTCAAAGAAACAAGTATTGTGGAAAAAAATTTCGTTGTTTGTTCAGAATATCATTTCATCCCGGACTCGACTATCAACGAACTTGCACATAGAACTGATATTTACCCAATCGGAATTATTGGCACAGTTGTCACACTGGCAAGAAAACTTGGCTCGCAACACATTCTCCATATAAAGGATGAAGAGTTAGACAACGAAAAGGCAATGATATCAATTTTCATATTCAGTTTTGTCCTTTACTTTCGCATGTGCATGTATCTCGGGCAAGTTACACAAATATTTCACTGTTCCATGTTGCAGCTGCAATTGTTCGATACATATTCAAATTTGTTTTCGTCAATGGAACAACAATTGCATAAAGGTAAAAATTCCACTTATGCTCTTCAAAAATATAACAAATAAAAGGGATGTTACAGAAAGGATCTTTCAGGCAACCCAGGCAACATTTGTAACAAAGTTGCGAGCATATATAGTACAGGATCTGAAGAAACTAGCTCGCTCTACAACTGTTGTGTGTATACATCCACAAAATCATCCTCGCTTTGCTTATACAAATATCCTTCAACAAATTTATGCGGCATGTTTTATTTTATTTTTAATTTTTTAAGGGGAGGGGGGGGGTGCACTTGTGTATTATATTGTTCAATATATTAATTCATGTGCTCATGTTCCCAGGTTGAAGGTGTTTTAGTTGCAACCAATGTGTACTTGACCCCCTTTGAACCTGTATGTGTGAAATGAAACTCTCCTACTTCTTCCTTCACTTTGATAAGTGATTATACGATTGATTGTCTACAATGCGGTGAAAAATGTCCATATATATATGGACACTGTGTCAATTCTTCCATCCGAACCATGGGCAACACAACCGTGCATTGTACGGTTAGGAAACCTCTGTTACAAAATGTTCTTCCTAAGTTGGCAGAATTGTCGTATGAAACGTATCTATAGAAAAAGGCAAGCAGTGTCTACATGTTGTGGGACCTTCGAATACATAAAAAATTCACCTTAAATGAGGACAATGCAATTTTGCATATCAACTGAAGAAGGGAAATATATATATATATATAAAACTTTGGTAGGAAACAAAAATACCTCATGTGTCTCTGTAATATTTCTTCAGCATCTAGATGAATGTTCATTGGACTCAGCTACTTGGGATTGCATGTGCATAAGATTGTTCGGTCCAAAAAATGGGAAGCATGGCAGCAAACCCCATATATGCCATGGCCCCGGTTATTTTCTACTGGGAACATGTATGAGATGCAAGAGAAAACGAATGCAGCGATGTATTTTTTTTGTATATCAAATTGTTTGATGCAAAGGTCGATGTGTCCTGCTCTATGGAACCTTGTGGGAAATTGCTTGTAGCCTGTTTGAAGTTTAGTTGGTTCTTGGTTGTGTGCTTCATCTGTCAATTTTTATATCGCGGAACTCCGACTATTATTTGGATGACACGGAACAATAGAATTGAATTTTTTAGCCAGCTAGCCCGCAAATCCGCCTGATAATTTATATGGCATTATGACGCAAATGTAGCATGTGGCTTGTTTTAGGATTTTTCCTTAATCGATGAACTTGGTAAAATTAATCTCCTGGAATAATTTGAAATCAACGAATATATATCATGCAAAGTGCAATTGTGCTATCATATCAACAAGACGCCCTTAAAATTCAAACAGGTTGTTGTTTTAGCATTGTTTGCTTAATCGATGAACTTGGTAAAATTAATCTCCTGGAATAATTTGAAATCAACGAATGTATACTGTGCGAAGTGAAATTGTTCTATCATATCAACAAGAGGCCCTTAAAATTCAAATTGGTCGTTCTTATGCTTGTGGTGATAGAATTTAAAAAAACTTTCTTTTGTTTCCTTCATTTTTTTTAAAATAAGCGATTTAACATCCTTTGATAATTTTATGTAATTCAATTGTACAATATGAATATTTACTATTAATTGTTTAGTATTTTAAAATCATTTTTTTAGACAATGTTAGATAGGATGACCATCTATAAACCATCACAATCTTGAGCCCACCAGTCCTGGGGTCCTTCTGTCAATTTGTATGTCGCATAAATCTGAGTGATGTTTGGAGGACACGGGATAATAGAAGTGCAATGTTGAGCCAGAGAGCCCACAATTCTACCTGTCAATTTGTATATCGTGGAACTCTGGGTGCTATTTGTAGGACACAAAACAATAGAGGCTCAATTTTGAGCCCGCCAGCCCGAGAACCTGCGATGCAAAAAGTGGCTAAGTATGGAATGAAGGATCTGTACATGCTATAAAAACTCGCATGTCCATATTGTATAAAAGTACATGTTTACTATGTATTGCTCATTGGTCGTTGTTAGGCTTGCGGTGATAGAATTTTAAAAAACTTTCTTTTGTTTCCTTCATTTTTTTTTAAATATGCGACTTAACATCCTTTGATAATTTTATGTAATTCAATTGTACAATATCAATATTTAATATTAATAATTTAGTATTTGAAAATAATGTTTTTAGATAATGTTAGATAGGATGACCATCCATAAACAATCACAATCTTGAGCCCGCCATTCCTGGAGTCCTTCTATCAATTTGTATGTCGCGGAGGTCCGAGTGTTGTTTGGAGGACACAGGACAATAGAAGTGCAATGTTGAGCTAGAAAGCCCGCAAGTCCGCTTGTCAATTTGTATATCACAGAACTGTGGGTGCTATTTGTAGGACACAGAACAATAGAGGCTCAATTTTGAGCCTGCCAGCTCGAGAACCCGCAATCCAAAAAGTGGCTAAGTATGGAATGAAGCATCCGTACATGTTCTATAAAATATCATGTTCATACTTTATAAAAGTACATGTTTACTATGTATTGCTCATTTCTCAGAAAATTTGTAGGTGTGGAAGCTGGCGGATGCACATGTTCATATTTCCACTTAATTTTATATCACTAGCCTGACCAAATTGTACAAATGTTCTTGTCTAATTAAATTATGCAATATCAATATTTAATATTAATCATTTAGTATTGAAAATAATGTTTTAAGATCATGTTAAATAGTTGATAGGGATTACCATCCTTAAAAAATGGAAATCTTGAACCCGCCAGCCCTAGAATCCGTTTGTCAATTTGTATATCGTGGAACTTCGAGTGTTGTTTGGAGGACACAGAACAATAGAAGTGCAATGTTGATCCAGCCAACCCGCAAGTCCACTTGTCAATTTGTATATCGCACAATTGTGGGTGTTATTTGTAGGGCGCAGAACAATAGAGGCCCAATTTTCAGCCCGGCAGCCAGAGAACCCACGATCCAAAAAGTGGCCAAGTATGGAATGCGAGATCCGTAAATGATCTATAAAATTTCATGTCCATGCTTTATAAGAGTACATACTTAGTATGTATTACTCATTTTTCGAAAAACTTCTAGGTGCGGAAGTTGGCGGATTCACAACTTCATATTTCACTTACTTTTATATCACTAGCCCGACCGACCGCTTCTCTGTTTGATATTGTAATAAACGAATATAAACTGGCCCAAGTCCAATCGTGCTACCACATAAAGACGAGGCCCTTAAAATTCAAATAGCCCGCAAGTCCGCTTGTCAATTTGTATTTCGTGGAAATGTGGGTGCTATTTGTAGGACACGGAACAACAGAGGCCCGATTTTGAACCTGCCAGCCCGAGAACCCGCGATCCAAGTAGTGGCTAAGTATGGAATGAGGGATCTGTACATGCTCTATAAAATCTCATGTCCATATTTTTTGAAGTGCATATTTAGTATGTATTACTCGTTTCCTCTAAATGTTGTTTAGAAGCCACAAGACAATAGAAGTGCAATGTTGAGCGAGCTAGTCCACAAGTTCACCTGTCAATTTGTATATCGCTGGAATCTAGGTGCTATTTGTAGGATACAGAGCAATAGAGGCCTAGTTTTGAGCCCGACAGATTGAGAACCCGTGATCCAAAAAGTGGCCAAGTATGGAATGCAAGATCCGTCCAAGCTCTATAAAAACCACATGTACATACCCTATAAGAGTACATACTTAGTATGTATTACTCGATTTTCGGAAAAATTCTAGCTGCGGAAGTTGGCAGATTCACGACTTTAGATTTCAATTACTTTTATATCACCAGCCCGACCGACTGCTTCTACATTTGATATTGTAAGAAATGAATATAAACTAGCCCAATTCCAATTGTGCTATTACATCAACACGAGGCCCTTAAAATTCAAATAGTCCACAAGTTCGCTTGTCAATTTGTATATCACGGAACTCTGGGTGCTATTTGTAGGGCATGAAACAACAGAGGCCTAATTTTCAGCCCGTCAGCCCGAAAACCCACGATCCAAAAAGTGGCTAAGTATGGAATGAGCGTTGCATACATGCTCTATAAAATCGCATGCCAATACTTTATAAAAGTACATATTTGGTATGTACAACTCATTTCTTGGGAAATTTTCTAGGTGTGGAACTTGACAGATACACGTGTTTAGATTTCCACCCATTTTTATATCAGCAGTCGGATCGACCTCTTGACCGTTTCATATTATACAAAAATTTTGGAACGCAAGTTTCCGAATACGTGGGTTTTTCTTTGAAATAAGATATTTCACATCCTTTTATAATTTTGTGTAATTAAATTGTACAATATCAATATTTAATATTAATACTTTAGTATTGAAAATAATGTTTTTTAGGTATTTTTAGATAGTTGATAGGGATCACCATCCATAAACAATCGCAAGCTTGAGCTCGCCATCCCTAGAGTCCACCTGTCAATTTGTATATGGTGGAACTTCGAGTGCTATTTGAACGACACAGAACAATAGAAATGCAATGTTGAGCGAGCCAGCCCGCAAGTCCGTCTGTCAATTTGTATATCGCGGAACTCTTGGGTGCTATTTCTAACTCACAGAACAATAGAGGCCCAATTTTGAGCCCACCAGCCCAAGGAAAATTTCTTGGTAAGGAAGTTGGTAGATTAACCTATTCAAATTTCACTTACTTTTATATCACCAGCCCGACCGACCGACCGCTTCCCCATTTCATATTGTACAAACCTTCTTGTCTAATTAAATTGTACAATATCAATATTTAATATGAATAATTTAGTATTGACAATAATTTTTTTAGATAATTTTAAATAGTTAATAGGGATTAGAATCCGTAAACAATCACTCTTGAGGCCGCCAGCCCTGAAGTCTGTTTGTCAATTTGTATATCGTGGAACTCTGAGTGTTGTTTGTATGACACGAAACAAAAGGAGTGCAATGTTGACCGAGCTAGCCCACAGGTCCGCTAGCCAATTTGTATATCACGGAATTATGGATGCTATTTGTAGGCCATGGAACAATAGATGCCCAATTTAGATCCTACCAGTCCAATTTGGCGGATTCGCGTCTTCAGATTTCCATTGTTACTTTTATATCACCGGCCCGACCGACCACTTCCATGTTTCATATTGAACAAAATTTTTGAATTGTAGGTTCCTGATAAGTGAGTTTAACATTGCGTTTCCATTGTTCCGCCGCGTGCAACTAGCACCCAGACTTTCGCGATTTACAAATTAGCAACAAAACCCCCTTCATCTCGTATGATTTCATTTTTTGTTTGCTTGGTCCTTTTTCCCAATGTCTCATTCTTTTATATACAGAACACGAAGTTCAACAATATACTAATTGTCCTCTCGCCATTGCGCTTCCACTATTCCCCTATGCACAAACAACAGCCAAAATTTTGCGACATACAAATTGACGGCCGATATCTGTCACTGAGATGCAATATGACCATTGAACCTTCATGTCTCCTGGCTATATCTTATGCCTTTTTTCTTTTGTAACCCACCCAACCGCTTTCCATACTTGGGTATTTCTTGCAATCGGTTTCACGGGTTGGCGGGTGCACGAAATGTACAATGCTTCGTCATAATTCACCATCATCACTGCCTTCGTACTTGTTTCCAGATATGAAATAATTAAGCTTTAATGCTAGTAGTTCATCCTATAGGAACCATTAACATTTTCATTAATGTCTGGTAGTCCAGAGAAGATTTGTCATTACTACAAATTTAACTAAGATTTGTGTAGAAGTATGTTATCCTTTCCAAGTATTCATTTCAAACATGATGCAATCTGTTTTTGTGCACCGGCAGGTTGGCGCGTTTAAGAAATTGATAATTCTTAATCTATCTTCATCGTCACCGCCACCTTCACACTTTTTTCTAAATATGCAATTAGTGAGCTATAATGGTAACAACTCATTCTGCACGAACCCTGGAGATTGTCATTGACCAGCAAACGGATCGAAGAGATATTCCATTGATATGCATTAAACCATACTTTGCAGAGGGTTATATTATCCCTCCCCAATTTTCATTTCAAACATTATCTCGAGCAAATGAAAATTCTCGTTAACTTGTACCAGCAGTTCTGTCCAGATAAAGTAAACACATTCAGGCATAATGGCCATAGGTTCCACTATTCCAGAGCATATTCTTACTACTCATCTCCCTTCTCCCAGGAGCCAAAAAGAAGATGGTCCCTTGGTACACCGAGAGATATATTTCATGACAAAGAATTCCAAGGAAACCCTGTCTGCTCAGAGAACCTGCCCAGTTGCATTGATGGTTGGCGCAGAGGTTGATGTCATGGATTTTGAGCTGGAAGAAGATGATCTGATGGGTGATGATACAACAATGGATGATGGCAATGCAAAGACACTTCCCACTCCTATGCCCAAATTGAAATCAACCATAACGGGCGGAAATTCCTGGCTCAACGATGGTGGTCCTGACAACACCAAAAGGAGTTTCAAAAAAGAAACCGACGCTGAACACAATAGTCGCTTTGCAGTGCGAAAGTAGGAATTCTAGAGTTCCAAATTAGTCTGTTCTGGGTGGAAGAATTTCACTGTAAGGAAATGATATGTTGATGCTCCTAGAGATATATTTCAAGCCAAAAAATTATTCACTTCTGGGACTATTGTCCTGTTCTCTGGATATACAATTAACATCTTTGGGAATCAAGTCCAGAACTCTCACTGCTGCAAGGCATTTTTCTACTAGTCATCTCCTTCCACCCAGAATGAACTAATTTGGGCCTCTGAAATTGCACGTGCAACCTGTGTCCCTGAATTTTTTTTGACTATGCAGAGGCGGTTTCTAGTTGTGTCCCAATTTTCAGTTAAGGGCTATTCCATTTTCCTTGCAATGTTTTTCATCTTCTTCCTCACGGGAAGCTTCTGAAAACTATCAATTTCACCACTGGATGATTCATCGAGGAGAAAATTGCAAGGATCCTGCATACTGTGGATCCCATGAGTGTGTTTGTGGTAGATACATTCAATGTTTTGGCCCAAAGAAGTGGGACCAATTTCTAAGGATAGATGTACAATACTCTATGTTTGTTTTTTTTATAATGGATTTGCTATTAAAACAATTTTCCTTCGAGTCTTCATTGCTGCTTCTTTTCTGGATTTAACACCTGTTCTCATTGGCATGGTTTGGTGTTCTCGTAGTTCTTTGATATTGTGTTTACTTAGGTTATTTTTTCTAAGATGGAACATCTAACAATTATATGGAAATGTATTGTGTCAATCCACCAGCCTTTTATTCAAACAAAAAATGTATTACACATAGTTTCAAACCAACATTCAATTATATTCATAATGCAGATAGAACATAGCAATACCAATGTACAATCTTGCAACAAAATCATCATTCTTGTTTCTAGACATGCAGTTATTAATTTTTAATGCTAACAACCCACATTGCGAAGAGTTTAATACTTAAGTTAATATGTTACAGTCATGGAAGAATGTATCAAGAACACAGTTACACCCACAGGTTCCAATAAAATCTAATCTTCAACAAAGCATTTGCTGGCAATTACTAGAAAATGAAGTTTAATAGTTAAGTTAATATGTTACAGTCATGGAAGATTGTATGAAGAACATACTTACATGCATAGGTTGCAATAAAACTAATCTTCAACAATGCCCAATTAGTAGAAAATGATGGTTTTGCAACAATGGGGCTTCTTTGAAACCAATTCGTGCTTAAGAAAATGCCCTCTCCCTTTCTATTTTCCCACTCTTTTATTCCCTATAGTTTCTCTTCCTGGTTACTTAATCATTTTTTTTCCAAAAATTCCTTGCTGCACGGCTTAGCAGATTCACGTATTTCCAACGAGTGCTTCTCCTTTCTTTAAATTGGCCCTCTATTGTTCTGTGTCCTACAAGTAGCACCCAATGTTCCATGATATACAAATTGACAGGCGGGCTTGTGCACTAGCTGGCTCAACATTGCACTTCTATTTTTCCCGTCACCTCCAAACAACATTCAGACCTTCGTGATATACAAATTGACACACGGGCTCCAGGGCTGGCGGGCTCAAGATTGCCTTTGTTTACGGATGGAAAAGTGCTAAAACGAGGCATACCACATTTACACCACAGAAGCTATATTAAAGGGAAAAGAATTTCCTCTATAGTTATGTGTCCTACAAACAACACCCACAATTCCGCACTATAAAAATTGACAACCAGACTTGTGGGCTGGCTGGCTAAAAAAATTCCTCAGAGTTCTGTGATATACAAATTGACAGACGAAGCATACAACCAAAAACCAACTAAACTTGCAGATCATATTCATGGTCGTTGTTTTCTATTCCCGCCAATTTTGCACTTCTTTCCAACTATATATCTTGGAAGGAAAATGGGATATCTGTTACAGATGTGACTATATTGGTCCTTCTTTTCCATCTTCTATACTTGGCCAAATATCCATTCTCTTTTCCTTGAACTTTATCTTTCTCATCACTTATTATTTTTTTCGAAAATGTGTGGTTGCGCGTGTGCCTGGACTTGCGGGTTCATGCTTGCACTCATGCTCTTATATTGTGACACCGACCGATCGCTTCCCCATTTCATAACCAGACACTTCTCTGACCGTGAATTCCCGGTAGGCAGGCTCTAGATTGGACTTTTTTTGTTCCATGGCCTATGAATAGTAACGTCACTTCATCGATATAAAAATTTACAACCGGACCCAGATCATACCCTCTTCCGTGGTATACATTTTTAACTGAAAACTTTTGAGAAATACAATTTAATCATCGGGTCCTCACGTCTTCTGTGGAACTATTGTCCACCCATTTTCAAGCTCATATGTCCACTTTCCATACTTCACCATCTCTTCGAATTTCTTTGGCGGATCGTCAGTTTGGCGGGTTCAAGAAATATTCAGTTCCTAATCATTGTTTCATGTGCATGTGCCCCTTTGTAATTAGCAATTAGAAATTATATAACATCTTATTTCTAGGCATGCAATTAGCAAGCACTAATTTCAAAAATCATAGAATGTCATTTGTGCATCATCGGGTTGGTCCATTCACGAAAACTTCAATCCTCGCTTCCGAGAACGAGTCCGCCCGACAATTTCCCTATTCCATACTTAGCCACTTTCTCGCAACTCCACAAATATACAAACCGATCGCTGAACTGCCCCATCATGATCTCTTTCATTTTACATGTTTTGCAGTAAAAAATTCTAATACATAAAATTTGACCATGGAACACTCGCCTCTCCTCAGTATCCCCGTAACCCTTTTTATATCACATCCGACCACTTTTTAGACCTTGCCATTCTTTCCTTGCTCTCCCGCGTCTCCATGACCTTCACACTTATCTATAATAAAATAAAAGAAAAATGTTATATATATATATATATATATATATATATATATATAGATATAGATATAGATATAGATATAGATATAGATATAGATATAGATATAGATATAGATATAGATATAGATATAGATATATACATATCTTGTTTCTAAATATAAAATTACTGACATTTACTTCTAATAGCTCATCATGCAGGAACCGTATAGATTGTCATTGATGGGCAAAAGGCTCGAGGAGATCTCATATTAATGCACATTAAACCAAGATTTGCGGGGTGTTATATTATCCCTTCTGAGTGTTGATTTCAAAATCATGAAATTTCATTCTCACATCATTGCCTTCACATGTTCACGAAACCTCCAATCCTTAATTGCTCTTCACCATACCCACCACCTTCGCATTTCTAAATATGCAATAAGTAATCTTTACTGCTAACAATTCATCATACACCACCCATACAAATATTCATTAATCAGTGAAAGGCTCGAGGAGATTTCCCATTCATAAGCATTTAACCAAGATTTAGTAAAGAGTTACATTATTGGCTCTAACTATTCATTTCAACCATCATTTGGAGCAAACCAACGTTCTCATAAACCTATGTAATCAACTCGACAACAGTTCTATGGAGATACATTGAACATATTTGGGCACGAGGACCAAAACTTCCAATGGTCCAGGGCATATTCTTATTACTCGACCTCTGTCGCAGAGAACCAAGTAATTTGGAC
This sequence comes from Picea engelmannii, assembly GCA_009831015.1. Classification (NCBI taxonomy): domain Eukaryota; kingdom Viridiplantae; phylum Streptophyta; class Pinopsida; order Pinales; family Pinaceae; genus Picea; species Picea engelmannii. Next base: position 677,146 of record ML786277.1, read on the forward strand.
CTCTAGGATTGCTCGTGCAGGTTGTTTCCCTAAGATTTTTTACTGTAAGGACATGGTCTCTTGGTGCGCCGATAAATTTATTTCAGACAAAAGAATTATTCCATTGCAGGACCACTCTTTTGTTTCTTTGTCACCTTAGGTATTCCGCCAGATGCTAAGATTGTCGGAGCCAACATTGACATTCAGAGGAGAAGATTGCAAACAATTCCTAGAAAAGCATAATAACAGGTTGGACCTCTTGCCCCATTTATTGGAAAACCTGCTTCTAGTTTCTGAAGATATTACAATCTTCTAGGTTAGTTCATTTAGAAATCCATTTCACGAAATTACCTGATTGTTTACAAGAACAACAAGACAGAAGTCCACAACAATTGTTTCTTGAATGGCTCTTTATATTCTGTATTTCACAGTCAATGAACAAGCCATTTTTTATTGGGGTAGGTTAATTTCCCATGAAATTTGTTCCCAATTGTCAAGCTTCAAAAGAGAAAATAAATTTTATATATCGTCCTACTTAGTTTTTGCGATAGTGCATTCATGTCGATTTCCACAACTGTCTCTATCCAAGAATGTCAACTGGGAATTATACCCAGTAACATTATGGTACCAGGCCTTGTGGAAGCACAAGGCTTCCCAATGTTTTTATGAGGTTTTTAATGGCTTCGTGTATGTTTTAAAATTTGTGTTGTTAAGAGAAGATTCTGCTCGCATATCTGAACAGGAAACCAGCTTTTGGACATGAAGGGGACACTCGAACATTTGGATAATTACACTGTCATAAGAAATTTTGGCTCCACGGAAAAACCTGCTCTCCTTCCATGTCACAATATAGACAAAATGTCTGTTGCGGAAGTAGCATGACAATACAACTACTGGTTGCATCTGTTGCAAAAGAAGAAGAAGAAAAATAGTTCATTCCTCTACCTTGGAAAGTAGGGGAGTTCGTGTTGAAAAATGTCAACAAAATTGACGAATTCGTAGTGCATTCTACCATCTCCAACCTGAGATATGATGAAATCATAATAGGGTTTGACCCCTATAATATTTTTCGACAACATTTACAAACACTTGGCCTCAGCCATTGTTTTTTCAAAAAACACCTACCCAAAAACAGAGACAGTGGCGACAATGCTCCTTCTCTTGATGTCGGTGACCTAGACACAGTGCAGAGCTTTAGTAAATTGTACATGCAACAGGGGAAAGGCCCCAGTGACAAGAGTGTTAAATCAACAAATAACACTCCAAAAAGTACGACATCCCGGAGCATCGCTCCAATGTCCCACCACAGCAACAAAGAAACTCAGAGTTCTTCAAATAAAGGAGGAGATAATGACCCTCCTCACTCTAAACTTGATAGTTCTCACAAGCTTCTAGTAGAGAAGAAGAAAAAAAATGTGGGGTAGGTGGAAGAACCAGAAATTCATAGTGAGAACATGGAACTTGAAACTAATATAGATAGCATGCTCTGCTACCTTGATCAGCCTAAAAACGCCATCCATCATAGCCGTCCAATGGACATATCCGTTACCAAAAATTTTGACGAAGATGAATCCTTCGTGTTCCAGAGCGATGTTTTTGATAGCCAGTCCAAAAAATTGATAATTGAGAAAAAATATGTAAAGAATAAGAAAGGATAATATTGTTCAGAGCTTGAACTTGCCAACATGTAGCTGTCCCAAATCTGTCAACTTCACAATGCGAGCGGAGAAGCACTTCATGACTCCATTGGAGGCATCGAGGCCAAGAATGCCAGACTAAAGGACCGGGTCAAGGAATTGGAAGAGGCTTTGATTCCTATGCCATTGCTTGTCAATCCTTTGGCAATATCCATGCCTACCACCCCTGCACCCAACGTAAAATAATCCTTCACCCTGATCGCATCCTGTAGAGGATATGTGGAGAATAATATCAAGAAACTAATGGAACTAGTTACCGAGGCATGGAAAACATCACAAACCATCACTTCCCTTGGAACCAGGGTACATAGTTTGCTCAAAATTTTGCAGGCGGAGTTAAAAGATGAAGAAAATTTCTTTTTAAAGATGGTCCTTCCTTTTGCCACCATTGTCAACAATATGACAGAAACAAAAAGAAGAGAACAAGATCTTCCATCCAAAAACCGGATCGGTCAATTGAATGCATGTTGGAAAGAAAAAGTGAAGAACATGCATCCCATTGTTCAGTCATGTAAACAAGCCATATCGAAGAAAGATAAATTATTCACAAGGCTGCCAACAATAAACTTAGCCAGAAAAACCAACAACTTCCAAGACCCCGACTTAATCGCAAACTCCTTGTCCTTAACTAGGCAAGAGTTTGATAAATAGGTTGATATGTTTAAGGCCTTGTCTCTATAAAAATTTTACAGCATCCTTCAGTTTGATCAAGCTCACTTCAACGAATGGCTAGTCAAATATTTAGTACAGAATGAGGAAAATCAATAGGCTCTATGTAATCTTTCTATAGACTTTCGAGAATTAGAAAATGATCTTTTCAACATAAAAATCTGGAATGAGATCAACTTCGCTCCAATGAGAAGCTACATTGAAGAATGGCTCGAAAGGGAATTAAAGAAGGCCGTCGATGAAAGGAAACAGGCAGTTGCTAGGATTCCAGCAGTTGTCGACGACATCATTGAAACTGCAATCGTCGGCGACATCAATGAAACAGAAGCCACAAGAAAATAGCCAAAGGCCTCGTATGTACCCTCACTGTAAGTCTACTAATCGCATCGTGCTTTGTTTATCAACCCATTTATTCCACTTTTTTCAATAGAGATGTGAAGGAAAACACTTATACCTTTCAAAAAAAAATTTGCAGGTAATTCACTCTATCTTCTTTCTACAGTCCTATTTCTTGTACATATTTCTCTAATGGTCCGCGGGAGCCCCAATCCCAGTCTACATGGCAAACGCATTGAAATTTTGATTTATATGTAACAAAATTTCATTTTTTTGTATATTTCAAGATTCCCAGTAGTATGTAACAAACTTTATTTTTTTGACATATTTCAAATAAAATTGTTTTCGTATCTCCTTTTAAATTTTTGTCTTCATACATTTTTATCTTTCAACAATCTATATGACAAATGCATTTAAATTTTTATATGTAACTCACTTTTATTTTTTTATATATTTCAAAATAAATGGTGCTCTACATGCCAAGCATCATTTACTTATACCCCATCTTCCGTGATATACATGTTTCACATACCATTTCCGTGATATACATTTCAAAATTTCCAGTAGTATGTATCAAACTTTTATTTTTTTACATATTTCAAATAAAATTGTTTTCTTATCTCCTTTTAAATTTATGTCTTCATACATTTTTATCTTTCACTAGTTTATATGGAAAATGCATTTAAATTTCCAATTTTTTTCTTCCACTGTGAACAAATTTGTAGTTTTTTATATGCTTTCAAAAAATAAATGGTGCTCTACATGCCAAGCGTCATTTACACATGCCCCATGTTCCGTGATATACATGTTGCACACAACATTTCAGTGATATACATTTTGCACAATTTTTTTTTCCACTATGAACAAATTTGTAGTTTGTTATATACTTTCAAAAAATAAATGTTGCTATACATGCCAAGTGTCATTTACACATGCCTCATGTTCCATGATATACATGTTGCACACAACATTTCCGTGATATACTTTTTGCACCAAACACTTATGTCATTACAATTCGACCCCATTTTCCACAATTTTCTTTCTAACCTTGTTGACAGGTACTACGCTGCCACGCAATCTTGTTTAATATGTAATTTAATATGTAGACAATTCACACTATATAATATATCTTGCAAATTGCATCCATAAAAAATATTTTAGTTTGAATTATTATCAAAATAATTTAATAATACTTAACAATTATATAATATATTTTGTAAATTGCATTCATAAATTTTATTTTAGTTTGAATTATTGATAAAATTATTTAACAATTAGTTAAGTTGACTTAAAATGACAAATTAACACAAAGCATTCTATGTCCGTCCATTAAAATGGCATGCTAGTACGTAGACATAAATTTTCACCTCTCACATCAAGAAAAGGGAGATTGTTCATCCTTATTGTGGAACTAAGTGACAACCTATGGATTATTGTAGACACAAAATTAAAGATCTTATAGTGTGATCCTCTTAAGTGCATAGATTGCTACATGCTAAGATTTAATAATTTCTAGTGTGGATCGAAGAAAACCCCAGAATTAGAATGGTAAAATAATGTGTCTCTCCTCACACAAAGTGTTATACTATCTTGGTTTATAATCACATGGAATTTCTTATAGTGCTCTCTATAGTATGGATTATTGGTGTTTTATTTTTTACTTTTGAAGATTTTGTGTACAGTTTAGTTGTGTATGCCCCATGTTTAGCTTGTGTGTTCAGTTTTGTGTTGTGTGCCCTATTTTGATATGCACAAATAAATTGTATCTATAATTAGAATTAGCGCTCTCACCTATCCTAGAGTTAGAAGGATGCATTGTAGGAAGTTAGGAGTGTAACTATTTTGTAATTGAATTGGAATATATATATATATATATATATATATATATATATATATATNTAAAGGTATGCAATCAATGGCAAGCATTATCCACCATGCACTAAGAAAATGATTTCTTAGTGTAGGTGGATACGTGTAAAAGCATTTGTTCTATCTCACATACATGCCCTGCATACCATGATAGTTTAGCTTGATCTATCTCACATACATGACTTGCATACCATGATAGTTTGGCATAATTCTCGTTGCGCTTCCATTGTCCACTCTGTACACTGGTGAAGATGTCATAAAGTCAACCTAACGTTGTTGTCCCTGATACATGCAGGCACTTAGTTGAAATTTGAATTTCAAATTTCGTTGTCCCATCCAACACTGTTGTCTTTGAAACGCGTTGTTCAACATCCCGCCGATTGATTGAAATTTGAAATTTAATTTTCAAATTTAGATGGACGAGCCTTCATTTGAATATGTCTACCAGAGAAGAGAAGACTAAATCAAATCTCCAGTGCCATGGTTGTAGACACCATGCAGATGGCAGCGAGAGTGGAAGTGAAGATAGAGGCTGTGAGCAAGTGTTTTCACCTATGGCCACGAGAGGTAAAGGTCGGCGTGGTGGCAACGGCGGGGGTAGTGACAATAGGCTTTATTCTATTCACAAGATAGAAAACAAACCAATTCCACATGGGGTAGTAGATCTCTGAGCCAAGGAAACCATAACATGCATAGCTGATGCAGGAGCATCTCCCACATCAAGCGAGCCAGCGTGGAAGCATAAGACAGTTGGACAAGCGCCAGCACAAATTTTGAAGTTGCCTTGGAAATTGTTGTGCGATCTTAAATGAGTCATTAAGAGAAGGCGCACTTGTAATTGTAAACGGACCTTGAGCCTTTAGCTCTCATCCTTAGTAGATAGAAGGCATTTAAAGTAGTTAATGTAGATAGATAGAATTTAATTCTAGATTAGACAGTTCTAGAGCGCAAGAGGGAAACAGGATATAGACACCCTCATTGTGCATTTGTAACATTATTGGAGAAGGAAGAAGAGCATAGAAGAGAAGCAGAGAGTTGTGTAAGAACACCCATGTACAGACATTTGGATTAATAGAAGAGTTTGATTCAAATTCATGGTTTTGTGTTGTTCTCTGTGTATTGATCCTGAATGATATGCTCATGAATGTTTTCTTCCTGTTATACATTTGCTTTATATGTTGTGTATATGATTTCATGCATTGAGGTTGAAGTCTAAGAGGAAGAAAGAATGAGTTTCAATTGTTTTTCTATCTAAGCCAGATTTCCTGCAAGGAGTGCAGTTGAAGTGTCTGTAAGGAGTGCATTGATAGAAGGTTCAGCTAGGTAGCTTTTTTTCTCATTTGTTCAAAAGGTGCAGATGGGTACAGGAGCCGTGCAAGGAGTGCACATGCCAAGAGAAGTCTCAGGGTTGCGAACCTAAGTGAAGAGTTGAAGGACTACTATTGTAGGTGTGCGCAAAGTCAAAAGGATTCAAGCATTTGAAGTGTTTGAAGGGTGCCGCAAGGAGTGCGCGCAAGAGTCTTTTCCAAGATTCAAAGTTGGGAAAGTTCAGGAAGGATAAAGCCTTCGAAATTGTTGAAGGTAAGCACAGAGAAGTAGTGCCTTGAAGAGTTAAGCAGGCATCGTAAGTTTACGCTGCAAGTGGACGAGTTCTGTGGAAGAACACTTAGTCATTTCATAGATTCCTCAAAGGAAGGGCGGACGGTCGGTATTCTCTGAGGAGAATTCGCGATATCCCATGAGCCATTAGATCTCACAGAGGAGTGGGGAAGATATAGTAAGTATTTCCATAGGTTTAAGCTCAGGACAAATAGATTCGTTGATCCAAGCCAGTCAGGATCATTGGATCACTCGTGAAGTCGCCTATCGGGATTTCGTGAGGGAAGAGTCGAAGATTTGGTAGCGAAAATCACGAAATGCGATATCCCGATGGGTAAGAGAATAGTGTGGGGCCACAGGAGTCAGAGTGGTGGATAGGTGGCACACCTTATCATAGTTTTGTGGCGAGAGATCCTGAAACATTCGCATTAGGATTCACGATATTGTGAACTCCGAAATGTCGATGAGGTGAAGCGACGATTGAAAGGTCAAACTCGTGTGTGTGTCAGAGTTTCGGCGTATCAGGGTTCGGGAGTCGAGAAAGTGAGTTGTTTAGCATTGCGAGTGCCAATATCGCGATAGGAAAAGTCCCGACACGGTAAAGGAGAAGGTCAGTTTTGACTGGTTGTCGGCATATCGGGGATTCGAGAGTCTACGCTCGACCACTGACCTCACAAAGCCACGAAGTCTGATCCCATGATAAGTAAAAAGAGGGGATCGTGGGAAGAGTTCTGTGGGTGCAGATTTCTTGATAGGGAAATAGAAGAGTGTTAGAGCTCTTTGAGCCGTGAAAGAAGGAGAAGATCCTGTGAGCGGATGTGCTTGCGAGCGCGTGCTGCATCAAGTGGTATCAGAGCATAGAAAGACTCTTTGCTTTCTGTAGCAGAGAAGAGAAGAATTCACCATGCCACCAAGGAGAGATAGGCAATCACCTGATCCATAGGATAGGCAAATGCCAAGGAGAAGAGGCAGGCAGATGGCAGATCCAACCATGGAGAGACAAATGCGAGATTCCAAGCAAGACTCAAAGATATGGAAACAGCGCAAAGATGCACAGCTAGTGCTGGGGATCTTAGTGATTTCGAGATAAAAGTCGAGGCTGAACATGAAGAAGAAGTTGCAGCTGAAGATGCATTAAATGAGCGTTTGATCAGAGCTATTGCCAGGATGGGTGCAAGGGAAAAGATGGACATTCCAGTTTACGAGGGAAACTTGGATGCAGAGGAGCTTCTAGACTAGATTAGAGCTCTAGATACATACTTCGACTATGAAGACATCGAAGACGACAAGAAAGTCAAGCATGTTGTCACGAGATTAAAGGGACATGTAGCATTGTGGTGGGATGAACTACAAGTTGACAGACGCTGCAAGGGCAAGCAGAATATCAAAAGCTGGGACAGGATGATCGCGAAGATGAAAGAGAAATTCATCCCGAGAGACTATCAAATCACTCTATTCAGGAGGATGTAGAACCTAACACAGAATTTGATGACAGTGAAAGAATACATTGAGGAATTCTACAGGATGAACATCAGGGCAGGTCATCGAGAGAGAGATGATGAAAAAGTTGCTAGATACATGAATGGCCTGAGATATGATATCCAGGATGAGATGAGCATGGTAACCATCTGAACAGTGGAAGATGCTTATCAGATGGCTCTGAAAGTGGAAGAGAAGCTGAGCCGAAAGCAGAGTCAGAGGGGCCGAGGCAGAAGTCAGCCTAGAGGCAAATCGGTTGCCCAGGACAAATATCAGAAGCCCAAGGAGGACTTTAAGAAACCTCATAATCAAATAGAGAGAGGTGGAAACTCACAGAGAGGACAACATACTGAGTAGAGAGGAGATTATGCTGATAACAACACTTTTCCTCGTACTAGAGGTAGAGGAAGAGGAAGAGGTGGAGTAATCACATGCTTCACATGTGGGAAGAATGGGCACAAGTCTTACGAGTGTCTAGATAAAAAGAAGGAAACTGCAGAAGCTCACATCGCCGAAGCACAGAGGCAGGATGTTGAGGCAGAAAACGCTGAAGGTGGAAGATCGCTCATGATGCGAAAAGTCCTTTTGACACCCGAGAAGGAGGTGGAGAGTTCAGTCCAAAGGACCAGACTTTTTAGGACTGCTTGCAAGACCAAGGACATGGTATGCAAGGTCATCGTAGATAGTGGTAGCATGGATAATATCATTTCTACAGAGATGGTAGAGAATCTGGAGCTGGAGACGATTGATCATCCAAGCCCATATAGAATTTCGTGGCTACAGAAGGGACATCAGGTAACAGTCACTAAACAATGTTTAGTTGAATTCAAGATAGGAGGATATAATAATAAGATATTATGTGATGTCATTCCTATGGATGTTTGTCATCTATTGCTAGGAAGACCATGGCAATATGACAGGAATGTGATTCATGATGGGCGAATGAACACATACACCCTAGAGAAGAATGGGAGGACACACATGTTTCTTCCAATTAAGGATAAGGAGGTGAAGCCAGAAGTAAGCAACACATTACTTCTCATGAGTGGGAAGGAACTTCTTACAGAGGTTAAGAAGAAGGAGGATCCACAGTTCTTTGTGGTCAGAAAACTGAGGATTGTTCTGACTAGCACAAGAGTGGATGACTTACCAAAAGAAGTTCAGGAACTGCTGGAAGAGTTCGCTGACATAGTAGTGGACAAATTACCTCATTCATTGCCACCGATTAGAAGTGTGAGTCATCATATTGATCTCATACCAGGAGCCAGTTTTCCAAACAAAGCCATGTATAGATTGATGCCACAAGAGAATGAAGAGGTTAAAAGGCAAGTCCAGGAGTTGTTGGACAAAGGGTTGGTCAGGGAAAGCTTGAGTCCATGTGTTGTTCCAACAGTACTCAGTCCGAAGAAAGACGGAGGCTGGAGGATGTGTACTGACTCAAGGGAAATCAAAAATATAACCATCAGGTACAGATTTCCATTGCCAAGGATGGATGATCTGATGGATTGCTTGAGTGGAGCAAAGTATTTTTCAAAGATTGATTTGAAAAGTGGATATCACCAGATTCGCATGAGATAAGGTGATGAGTGGAATACAACATTCAAAACAAATGAAGGGTTGTATGAATGGCTTGTTATACCATTTGGCCTAACAAATGCACCAATTACCTTCATGAGGTTGATGAAAAAAGTCCTGAGGGAGTTCATCGGGAAATTTGTCATTGTGTATTTGGATGACATATTGATTTACAGTAAATCAGTGGTAGAACATCTGAAGCATTTGGCTATAGTGATGCAAAAGCTACAGCGGGAGAAGCTGCTGATAAATATGAAGAAGTCCTCATTCATGAAGACAGAGCTCATTTACTTGGGGTTTGTTATTTCGGAAAATGAGTTGAGGATGGATCCATATAAGGTGGAGGTAATCAAGAATTGGCCATCACCAAAGAATGTTTTTGAGGTGAGAAGTTCTCACAGATTGGCTAGTTTCTACCGAAAGTTCATCAGGACTTTCAGTGGAATTAGTGCAGCGATGATGGACACAGTGAAGAAAAGACATAAGTCTTTTCACTGGACTGAAGAGGCTGAGAAAATTTTTAATCTGTTGAAGAGGAAGATTACGGAACAACCATTTTTGGTGTTGCCGGATTTCCGAAAGACATTTCAAGTGAAATGTGATGCAAGTGGATTCGCAATCGGGGCAGTCTTGAGTCAGGAAGACAGGCCAATCGCATACTTCAGTGAGAAGTTGAATGCGGTGAAGTTGAAATACTCCACTTATGATAAGGAGTTATATGCCATCATACAGGCATTGAAGAAATGGAGGCATTACTTGATCTCGAAAGAGTTTGTATTGTACAACGATAATCATGCATTGTAGTTTGTGACTCAACAGGAGAAGTTGAATCAGAAACATGTCAAATGGGTTGAGTATATGCAGAATTTCACTTTTGTGATTAAACATATTTCTGGTACTACTAACAAAGTTGTTGATGCTTTGAGCAGGAAGTGTTTGTTGTTGCAGGAGTTCAAAGTCAAAACGTTGGGTTTTGATGATCTCAGGGACATGTACGCAGATGATCCAGATTTTAAGGAAGCGTATGAAGCAGCTGAGAATCCAATTCTCAGAGATAGAAGCCAGTGGATAGAGTACATGATCGAGGAAGGATTGTTGTTTAGAGGAAATCAGCTGTGTATTCTGAAATGCTCCATGAGGGAGAATTTGCTGAAGGAGAAACACAGTGGAGGATTGGCAGGGCATTTTGGTCATGAAAAAACATTTGCGAAGTTGAATGAGTCATATTTTTGGCCGGGAATGTGAGCAGATATCAAGAGATTCATAGACAGATGCAGAATTTGCCAGCATTCGAAGGGAAGAAAGCAGAATGTAGGGTTTTATCAACCATTGCCCATACCAGGAAGGTCGTGGGATGCGATTAGCATGGATTTTGTATTGGGGTTGCTGAGAACACAAAGAGGTGTTGATTCGATATTTGTGGTAGTGGATAGATTTTCCAAAATGGCACACTTCATTCCATGTCAAAAGACTAGTGACGCGACTCACATCGCGAACCTATTTTTCAAAGAGGTCATTCGACTTCATGGTTTGTCGAGGAGTATAGTTTCGGACAGAGATACTAAGTTCATAGGGAATTTTTGGAGGATCTTATGGAAGAAGGCAGGGACTAACTTGTTGTTTATTTCATCTTATCATCCTCAGATGGATGGACAGACAGAAGTGGTGAACAGGAGTCTGGGAGACTTGCTGAGAAGCCTGGTGACAGAACACCACAGCCAGTGGGATAGTATATTGCCTCAGGCAGAATTTGCGTACAATGACTCAGTGAATCGAAGCACAGGCCAGAGTCCATTTCAGGTTGTCTATGGCATATAGCCGAGAGGAATTTTTGAACTGAGGGATTCAGAACAGATTGTTACTAGAAGCACTAGTGAAGAAGAACTCGCAGAGGCGATGAAAGAAGTTCACAGCTAGGTGAAGGAGCGACTGTTGGAATCAAGCCAGGAATATAAGCGTAGAGCGGATCAGCATAGAAGACAACTTCAATTTGAGGTTGGTGATCTGGTTCTGGCACATTTGAGAAAGGAAAGGTTCCCGAGAGGGACATATAATAAGATGAAAATGAAGAAAATCGGGCCATGTAGGATCTTGAAAAAATTCAGGGCAAATGCTTACGAGATTGAATTACCCGATGGGATTGGAATTTCTTCGATATTCAATATCTCTAATTTGTACCCCTACAGAGCTGAGGAAACAAGGATTGGAACTATGAAGCCAGTAATCCAGTGGAAAAAGCATATGCTAGTTGCCGAAAGGCTGCATATGGAGTGCATATTGGACAAGAGAGTGAGCAAAAGGACTAAGCGAAAGCAATACTTCGAGTATCTGGTCAAGTGGAAGGGCCATCCAGTTGAAGATGCCAGTTGGGAGACTGAAGAAAAAATACAGAAGAATGGAAAGACTGTGCACGAGCTCATGGACAGGAGCCCATGAAATTTTTCAAGCAAGGGAGTATGATGTAGGAGCATCTCCCACATCAAGCGAGCCAGCGCGGAAGCATAAGACAGCTGGACAAGCGCCAGCACAAATTTTGAAGTTGCCTTGGAAATTTTTGCGCGATATTAAATGAGTCATTAAGAGAAGGCGCACTTGTAATTGTAAACGTACCTTGAGCCTTTAGCTCTCATCCTGAGTAGATAGAAGGCATTTAAAGTAGTTAATGTAGGTAGATAGAATTTAATTCTAGATTAGATAGTTCTAGAGCACAAGAGGGAAACAGGATATAGACACCCTCATTGTGCATTTGTAACATTATTGGAGAAGGAAGAAGAGCATAGAAGAGAAGAAGAGAGCTATGTAAGAACACCCATGTACAGAAATTTGGATTAATAGAAGAGTTTGATTCAAATTCATGGTTTTGTGTTGTTCTCTGTGTATTGATGTTAAATGATATGCTCATGAATGTTTGCTTTCTGTTATACATTTGCTTTATACACTGTGTATATGTTTTAATGCTTTGAGGTTGAAGTCTGAGAGGAAGAAAGAATGAGTTTCAATTGGGTCTCTATCTGAGCCAGAGTTCCTGCAAGGAGTGCAGTTGAAGTGTCCGCAAGGAGTGCATTGACAGAAGGTTCAGCTAGGTAGCTTTTGTTTTCGTTCGTTCAAAAGGTGCAGTTGGGTACAAGAGCCGTGCAAGGAGTGCACAGGCCAAGAGAAGTCTCAGGGTTGTGAACCTGAGTGAAGAGTTGAAGGACTGTTGTTGCAAGTGTGCGCAGAGTCGAAAGGATTCAAGCATTTGAAGTGTTTGAAGGGTGTCGCAAGGAGTGTGCGCAAGAGTCTTTTCCAAGATTCAAAGTTGGGAAATTTCAGGAAGGATAAAGCCTTCGAAATTGTTGAAGGACAACACAGAGAAGCAATGCCTTGAAGAGTTAAGAAGGCATCGTAAGTTTATGCTGCAGGTGGATGAGTTCTATGGAAGAACACTTAGTCATTTCACAGATTCCTCAAAGGAAGGACGGACGGTCGGTATTCTCCAAGGAGAATTTGCGATATCTCTTGAGCCGTTGGATCTCGCGGAGGAGCAGGGAAGATACAGTAAGTATTTCCGAAGGCTTAAGCTCAGGATAGACAGAGTCATTGATCCAAGCCAGTCAGGATCGTTGGATCACTCGCAAAGTCGCCTATCAGGATTTTGTGAGGGAAGAGTCGAAGATTTGGTAGCGGAAATCACAAAACACGATATCTCGGCAGGTAAGAGAACAGTGTGGGGCCACATGAGTCAGAGTGGTGGACAGGTGGCACACCTTATCGAAGTTTTGTGGCAAGATATCCCGAAACATTCACATTAGGATTCGCGATATTGCGAACTCCGAAATGCCGATGAGGTGAAGCGGCGATTGAAAGGTCAAACTCGCGCGTGTGTCGGATTTTCGGCGTATCGGGGTTTAGGAGTCGGGAAAGTGAGTTGTTCAGCATCGCGAGTACCGAGATCGCGATAGGAAAAGCCTCGACACGGTAAAGGAGAAGGTCAATGTTGACTGGTTGTCGGCATATCGGGGATTCGAGAGTCTACGCTCGACCACTGACCTCGCGAAGCCACGAAGTCCGATCCCCCGATAAGTAAAAAGAGGGGATCGCGGGAAGAGTCTTGTGGGTGAAGATTTCCTGATAGGGAAATAGAAGAGTGTTAGAGCTCTTCGGGCCATGAAAGAAGGAGAAGATCCTGTGAGCAGATGTGCTTGCGAGCGCGTGCTACGTCCATAGCCAAGCCACAAATCAAGAGTTCCCCAAAAATAATATAATTTAAAAAATGAGCGCATAGGACAATCCCCACTCAGAGTATGTCGTTTGAGGCGAGGCTCGATATAGAAGTCTAATGAAGCGATTGGCAGTTCGTTTTGCATACATTGATTATTAAGAGTTTATATAACCTTTGAAGCTACTATATGGATATGAAGGTCCATTGAACTTAGAATCCTTTCACCTGTTGTAGTAATTAGTAGATCGTTTTACAGAATGAAAGATAATTACAGTAAATTTGACAATAGTTTGGATCATAACAACATCAGTGCATGCTTGTCATAAAGACGACAAAAATAGCAGAGTATTGTAGACAATGAGAAGGAATTGGTTCTATTGATTGGATGCGTAGTTTAGTTTAATTTCAATTTACAGTATATTTTTATTGTATGCAATTTAATTGATGGTAATTTTTATTTTATTATTGGTACGCTTTAAGATATATTAGTAAATGTACATTGTCATTAAAATGTTTTAAGTAATTGCGATTTGAGAGAGTACAAAAGTGGGATCTAAAAATCTAGCGGGGAGAAAGTAGACTTGTTTTGTTAAAAAGATCCCTACCATGTAGAAAGTAGAGTCTTTTTTTTCAAAAGAAAATACTATAGATATAATTAAGTTTTATTCATTTTAGTTTACAAATGTCTAAATGTGTGTGGAAAAGATGTATTTTATTATTATTTATATATGTCATAAAAAACAAATTGTAAAATAAAAAATAATTAAAAATAATAATATTTATTTAAATCTAAAATTAATATATATTTACAATATAAAAATATAGTTATAAATAAAAACATATTTACTAATATAATAAAATTTATCTAAATATTTATAATATATATACTTAATAAATTGTTAATTGTTGAAGATGTTTATATTTAAGTTTATATATGTTTAAATATAGAATATCCAATGTTTGTACATCCAAATATATCAAAGATACTTAATTACTGATATGGTGACATGGTGTTAAAAAATATTTAATATATTTAATAAGTTCATGCTTGAGTTATTTAATATGTAGACAATTCACACTATATAATATAACTTGCAAATTGCATCCATAAAAATTATTTTAGTTTGAATTATTATCAAAATAATTTAATAATACTTAACAATTATATAATATATTTTGTAAATTGTATTCATAAATTTTATTTTAGTTTGAATTATGGATAAAATAATTTAATAATATTTAAGAATTAGTTAAGTTGACTGACAAATTAACACAAAACATTTTATGTTTGTCCATCCAAATGGCATGCTAGTACGTAGATATAAATTGTCACCTTTCACATTAAGAAAAGGGAGATAGTTAATCCTTATTGTGGAACTAAGTGATAACATATGGATTATTGTAGACACAAAATTAAAGAGCTTATAGTGTGATCCTCTTGAGTTCATAGATTGCTACATGCTAAGATTTAAGAATTTCTAGTGTGGATCGAAGAACACCCCAGAATTATAATGTTAAAATAACTTATCTCTCCTCATACAAAGTGTTATACTATCTTGGGTTTATAATCACATGGAATTTCTTATAGTGCTCTCTACAGTATGGATTATTGGTGTTTTATTTTGTACTTTTGAAGATTTTGTGTACAGTTTAGTTGTGTCTGCCCCATGTTTAGCTTGTGTGTTCAGTTTTGTGTTGTGTTCCCTATTTTGATATGCACACTAAAATTGTATCTATAATTAAAATTAGCGCCCTCACCTATCCTAGGGTTAGAAGGAGGCATTGTAGGAAGTTAGGATTGTAACTATTTTGTAATTGAATTGGAATATATATAAAGGTATGCAATCAATGGAAAACATTATCCACCATGAACTAAGCAAATGACTACCTAGTGTAGGTGGATACGTATACAAGCATTTGGTCTATCTCACATACATGTCTTTCATACCATGATAGTTTGGCGTAATTCTCGTTGCACTTCCATTGTCCACTCCATACACTGGCGAAGCTGTCATAAAGTAAACCTAACATTGTTTTCCCTCATACATCTGCACGCTTATTTGAAATTTGAATTTCAAATTTTGTTGTCCCATCCAACGTTGTTGTCTTTGAAACGCATTGTTCAACATCCCGCCGATTGATTGAAATTTGGAATTTGATTTTCAAATTTAGATGGACACGCCTTCATTTGAATATGTCTACCAGAGAAGAGAAGACTAAATCAAATCTCTAGCGTCCCAACGCCATGTCCATAGATACCATGCAAATGGTAGTGAGAGTGGAAGTGAAGATGGAGGTTGGGAGGAGGCGTTGTCACATGTGGCCACGAGAGGTAAAGGTCGTAGTGGTGGTAGCGACGAGGGTAGTGACTGTAGGATTTATTCTATTCACAAGATAGAAAATGAACCGTTACCACTTGGGGCAGTCGAGCTCTGAGCCGAGGAAACTAGAACATTCATAGCCAACCCACAAATCAAGAGTTCCCCAAAAATAATATAATTTAAAAAATGAGCATAGAAGAGAATCCCCACTCAGAGTATGTCATTTGAGGCGAGGCTCAATATAGAAGTCTAATGAAGAGATTGGAAATTCATTTTGCAGACATCGATTATTAAGAGTTTATATAACCTTTGAAGCTACTATATGGATATGAAGGTCCGTTGAACTTAGAATCCTTTCACCTTTTTTAGTAATTGGTAGATCGTTTTACAGACATGAAAGATAATTACAATGAATTTGGAAATGGTTTGGATCATAACAACATTAACGAATGCTTGTCACAAAGACAACAATAGCAGAGTATTTTAGACAATGATAAGGAATAGGTTCTATTGATTGGAAGCGTAATTTAGTTGAATTTCAATTTACAGTATATTTTTATTGTATGCAATTTAATTGATGGTAATTTTTATTTTATTATTGGTATGCTTTACGGTATATTAATAAATGTACATTGTCATTAAAATGTTTTAAGTAATTGCGATTTGAGAGAGTACAAAAGTGGGATCTAAGAATATAGCGAAGAGAAAGTAGACTCGTTTTGTTAAAAAGATCCCTACCATGTAGAAAGTAAAGTCTTTTTTTTCAAAAGAAACATATTATAAATATAATTAAATTTTATTAACTTTCGTTTCCAAATGTCTAAATGTGTGTGGGAAATATGTCTTTTATTATTGTTTATATATATGATAAACAACAAATTGTGAAATAAAAATAGATAAAAAAAAATAATATTTATTTAAATATAAAATTAATATATATTTACAATATAAAAATATAGTTATAAATAAACAAATATTTACTAATATAACAAAGTTTATCTAAATGTTTATAATATACTTAATAAATTAAAAATTGTTGAAGATGTTTATATTTAAATTTATATATGTTTAAATATAGAATATCCAATGTTTGTACATCAAAATATATCAAAGATACTTAAGTACCTCAGTGACATGATGTTTAAAAATATTTAATATATTTAATAAGTTTATGTTTAATATGTAGACAATTCACACTATATAAAAATTATTGCGAATTGCATCCATAAAAATTATTTTAGTTTGAATTATTATTAAAATAATTTAATAATACTTAATAATTATATGACATATTTAAAAATATTTAATATATTTAATAAGTTCATGTTTAATATGTAGACAATTCATACTATATAAAATATCTTGCAAATTGCATCCATAAAAATTATTTTAGTTTGAATTATTATCAAAATAATTTAATAATACTTAACAATTATATAATATGTTTTGTAAATTGCATTCATAATTTTATTTTAGTTTGAATTATTGATAAAATAATTTAATAATATTTAACAATTAGTTAAGTTGACTTAAAAATGACAAATTAACACAAATCATTTTATGTTTGTTAATCCAAATGTCATGTTAGTACGTAGACATAAATTGTCACCTCTCACATTAAGAAAAGGGAGATAGTTCATCCTTATTGTGGAATTATGTGATAACCTATGGATTATTGTAGACAAAAAAATTAAAGAACTTATAGTGTGATCCTCTTAAGTGCATAGATTGCTACATGCTAAGATTTAAAAAAATTTAGTGTGAATCGAAGAACACCCCAGAATTAGAATGGTAAAATAACTTATCTCTCCTCACTCAAAGTGTTATACTATCTTGGGTTTATAATCACATGGAATTTCTTATAGTGCTCTCTACAGTATGGATTATTGGTGTTTTATTTTGTACTTTTGAAGATTTTGTGTAAAATTTAGTTGTGTATGCCCCATTTTTAGCTTGTGTGTTCAGTTTTGTGTTGTGTGCCCTATTTTGATATGCACACTAAAATTGTATATATAATTAGAATTAGCGCCCTCACCTATCCTAGGGTTAGAAGGATGCATTGTAGGAAGTTAGGATTGTAACTATTTTGTAATTGAATTGGAATATATATATATATATATATATAT
>ML786277.1:696050-749991 GCA_009831015.1 Picea engelmannii
ATATGTTCTATTGATTGGAAGTGTAGTTTAGTTTAATTTCAATTTACAATATATTTTTATTGTATGCAATTTAATTGATGGTAATGTTTATTTTATTATTGGTATGCTTTAAGGTATATTAATAATTGTACATTGTCATTAAAATGTTTTAAGTAATTGCAATTTGAGAGAGTACAAAAGTGGGATCTAAGAATCTAACGGGGAGAAAGTAGACTCGTTTTGTTAAAAATATCCCTACCATGTAGAAAGTAGAGTCTTTTGTTTTCAAAAGAAGCATACTATAGATATAATTAAGTTTTATTCACTTTCATTTTCAAACGTCTAAATGTGTGTGGGAAATATGTCTTTTATTATTGTTTATATATGTCATAAACAACAAATTGTGAAATAAAAATAATTAAAAAAATTAATATTTATTTAAATCTAAAATTAATATATATTTATAATATAAAAATATAGTTATAAATAAAAAAATATATACTAATATAATAAAGTTTATCTAAATGTTTATAATATACTTAATAAATTGTTAAATGTTGACGATATTTATATTTAAGTTTATATATGTTTAAATATAGAATATTCTACATCCAAAGATATCCAAGATACTTAAGTACCTCAGTGATATGGTGTTTAAAAATATTTAATATATTTGATTAGTTCATGCTTGAGTTATTTAATATGTAAACAATTCACACTATATAATATATCTTGCAAATTGTATCCATAAAAATTATTTTAGTTTGAATTATTATCAAAATAATTTAATAGTACTTAACAATTATATAATACATTTTGTAAATTGCTTTCATAAATTTTATTTTAGTTTGAATTATTGATAATAAAAAAATTAATAATATTTAACAATTAGTTAAGTTGACTTTAAAATGATAAATTAACACAAAGTATTATATGTTCGTCCATTCAAATAGCATGCTAGTGCGTAGATATAAATTGTCACCTCTCACATCAAGAAAGAGGAGCTAGTTCATCCTTATTGTGGAATTAAGTGACAACCTATGGATTATTGTAGACACAAAAAGACACAAAATTAAAGAGCTTATAGTGTGATCCTCTTAAATGCATAGATTGCTACATGCTAAGATTTAAGAATTTCTAGCGTGGATCGAAGAACATCCCAAAATTACAATGGTAAAACATCTTATCTCTCCTCACACAAAGTGTTATACTATCTTGAGTTTATAATCACATGGAATTTCTTATAGTGCTCTCTACAGTCTGGATTATTGGTGTTTTATTTTGTACCTTTGAAGATTTTGTGTACAATTTAGTTGTGTATGCCCCATGTTTAGCTTGTCTGTTCAGTTTTGTGTTGTGTGCCCTATTTTGATATGCACACTAAAATAGTATCTATAATTAGAATTAGTGCCCTCACCTATCCTAGGGTTAGAAGGATGCATTGTAGGATGTTAGGATTGTAACTATTTTGTAATTGAATTGGAATATATATATATATATAAAGGTATGCAATCAATGGCAAGCATTATCCACCATGCACTAAGAAAATGATTTCTTAGTGTGGGTGGATACGTGTTCAAGCATTTGGTCTATCTCACATACATGACTTGCATACCATGATAGCTTGTCGTAATTCTCGTTGTGCTTCCATTGTCCACTCTGTACACTTGCGAAGCTGTCATAAAGTCAACCTGATGTTGTTGTCCCTAATATATCCATGCGCTTATTTGAAATTTGAATTTAAAATTTCGTCGTCATGTCCAATGCTATTGTCTTTGAAATGCGTTGTTCAACATCCCACCGATTGATTGAAATTTGATTTTTGAATTTAGATGGATGTGCCTTCATTTGAATATGTCTACTAAAGAAGAGAAGACTAAATCAAATCTCCAACATCCCAGCGCCATGGCCGTAGACACCATGTAGATGGCGGCGAGAGTAGAATTGAAGATGGAGACTGGAAGGAGGCGTTGTCACATGTGGCCACGATAGGTAAAGGTCGTGATGGTGGCAGTGGCAGGGGTAGTGACAATAGGATTTATTCTATTCACAAGATAGAAAATTAATCGATGCCACTCGGGGCAGTCGAGCTCTGAGCTGAGGAAACCATAACATGCATAGCCAACCCACAAATCAAGAGTTCCCCCAAAATAATATAATTTAAAAAATGAGCGTAGAGGAGAATCCCCACTCAGAGTATGTCGTTTAAGGAGAGGCTCGATATAGAAGTCTAATGAAGTGATTGGCAGTTCATTTTTCAGGCATCGATTATTAAGAGTTTATATAACCTTTGAAGCTACGATATGGATATGAAGGTCCATTGAACTTAGAATCCTTTCACCTGCTTTAGTAATTGGTAGATCGTTTTACAAACATGAAAGATAATTACAGTGAATTTGATAATGGTTTGGATCATAACAACATCAACGAATGTTTGTCATAAAGACGACAAACATAGTAGAGTATTTTAGACAATGATAAGAAATAGGTTCTATTGATTGGAAGCATAGTTTAGTTTAATTTCAATTTATAGTATATTTTTATTCTATGCAATTTAATTGATAGTAATTTTTATTTTATTATTGGTATGCTTTAAGGTATATTAATAAATGTACATTATCATTAAAATGTTTTAAGTAATTGTGATTTGAGAGAGTACAAAAGTGGGATCTAAGAATCTAGCGGGGAGAAAGTAGACTCTTTTTGTTAAAAATATCCCTACTATGTAGAAAGTAGAGTTTTTTTTTCAAAAGAAACATACTATAAATATAATTAAGTTTTATTCACTTTCGTTTCCAAATGTATAAATGTGTGTGGGAAAGATGTCTTTTATTATTGTTTATATATGTCATAAGCAACAAATTGTGAAATAAAAATAATCAATATTTATTTAAATCTAAAATTAATAATATATTTACAATATAAAAAATATAGTTATAAATAAAAAATATTTACTAATATAATAAAGTTTATCTAAATGTTTATAATATACTTAATAAATTATTAATGTTTGTAGATGTTTATATTTAAGTTTATATATGTTTAAATATAGAATATCCAATGTTTGTACATCCAAATATCAAAGATACTTAAGTACCTCAATGGTATGGTGACATGGTGTTTAAAAATATTTAATAAGTTCATGCTTGAGTTATTTAATAGGTAGACAATTCACATTATATAATATATCTTGCAAATTGCATCCATAAAAAAATATTTTAGTTTGAATTATTATCAAAATAATTTAATAATATTTAATAATTATATAATATATTTTGTAAATCATATTCATAAATTTTATTTTAGTTTGAATTTTGATAAAATAATTTAATCATATTTAACAATTAGTTAAGTTGACTTAAAAATGACAAATTAACACAAAGTATTCTATCTTTTTCCATCCAAATGGCACGTTAGTACGTAGACATAAATTGTCACCTCTCACATCAAGAAAAGGGAGATAGTTTATCCTTATTGTTGAATTAAGTGACAACCTATGGATTATTGTAGACACAAAATTAAAAAGCTTGTAGTGTGATCCTCTTAAGTGCATAGATTGTTACATGTTAAGATTTAAGAATTTCTAGTGTGGATCGAAGAACACCCCAGAATTAGAATGGTAAAATAGCTTATCTCTCCTCACACAAAGTGTTATACTATCTTGGGTTTATAATCACATGGCATTTCTTATAGTGCTCTCTACAATATGGATTATTGGTGTTTTATTTTGTACTTTTGAAGATTTTGTGTACGAAAATGGTCGGATTTCTTATATGCGCATATATTGAAATGGTCAGCTTCTGTATATGCACATATATAGAAGTGGTCTACTTCCATATATGCACATATACGAAAATAGTCGGCTTTTGTATATGCACATATACAAAAGCTGACCACTTCCATATATGTGCATATACGAAAGTGGTCAGCTTTTGTATATGCACATATACGGAAGCTGAATATTTTTGTATATACGCATATACAAAAATAATCGGCTTCCGTATATGCACATATATGAAAATAGTCGGCTTTCGTATATGCACATATACGAAAATAGTCAGCTTCCATATATGCGCATATACAAAAGCTGACCACTTCCATATATGCACATATACGAAAGTGGTCAGCTTTCGTATATGCACATATATGTAAGTCAACCATTTCTATATATGCGCATATACAGAAGCCAATCGTTTCAGCATAAGCACATATACGGAAGCCGACCATTACCATATATGCGCATATACAAAAGTGGTCAACTTTCGTATATGTGCATATAATAAAGTAGTCAACTTCTGTATATGTGAATATATGACACATATATAAAATTTGACCACTTTTGTATATGCACATATACGGAAGTTGACCACTTCTGTATATGTGCATATATTGCATATATACGGAAGTTGACCACTTCCATATATGCGCATATATGGAGGCTGACTACTTCCATATATGTGCATATATGGAAGCCGACCATTTCCATATATGCACATATATGGAAGTTGGTCGCTTCCTTATATGTGCATATACGGAAATGGTTGACTTCTATATATGTGCATATACGGAAGTGGTTAACTTCCATATATGCGCATATATGGAAGTGGTCAACTTTTGTATATGTGCATATACGGAAGTTGACCACTTCCGTATATGTGGCTTCCGTATATGCACATATATGGAAGTGGTCAACTTTCGTATATGCGCATATACGGAAGTGGCCAACATCCGTATATGCACATATACAAAAGTTGATCGCTTCCGTATATGCACATATACGGAAGCCGACCATTTCGTTATATGCGCATATATGGAAGTCGAGCATTTTCATCTATGTGCATATACAGAAGGTGACCTCTTTCATATATGTGCATATACAAAAATGGTTGGCCCTTCGTATATGTGCATATACAAAAGTGGTCAACTTTCATCTATGCGCATATACAAAAGTGGTCAACTTTTGTACATGCACATATACGGAAGCCAACGATTTCCGTATATGCGCATATATGGAAATGGTCAGCTTCCGTATATGTGCATATTAGCGGTCAGCTTCTGTATATGCGCATATATAGAAATGGTCAGCTTCCGTATATGCGCATATACAAAAATGGTCGACTTCCGTATATGCACATATATGGAAGCGATCAACTTCCGTATATGTGCATATATGGAAGTTGGTCGATTATTTATATCAGCATATACGGAAGCCGACCATTTCCATATATGCACATATATGGAAGCCGACCATTTCCATATATGCGGATATACAAAAACTGATCGCTTCCGTATATGCACAAATACGGAAATTAGTCGACTTCCATATATGCACATATACAAAAGTGGTCAACTTTCATATATGTGTCGTATATGCACATATACGGAAGTTGACCACTTCTGTATATGCGCATATACATAGGTGGTCAACTTTCATATAGGACAAAAAGAAAATCAATATCATGTACTCATTTTGAGGCTACAACATTGGGGTTATGTGCTTTCAAATAACATCTAACCTTAATTGGAAATTATAATTGAAACATAAATCAACTTCTTGCTAAATAGTGACTTTATCATGTTCATTATATATAAATATAGTTATAATTGAAATATAAGTCAATATAAATGTATATTTAGAATGGATACTAAATCAAGTGATTAATGTCTAAACATATGCTACTATCTTAAGAAAATGATTTGCTAAGATGATGGGGTGTAGTTTAGGTAGTTGCACAACCATTTTAGTGGAGGTTGTTGTTTTATTTAGAGCTTCTTAGGTGTTAGTTACTGCAGGTCCTGTCTGTCAGAGATTAGACGAGTTTAATCATGAGATAGGAGGTCTTTATTGCTATTCATTACCTCAAGGGTTGTGCCTTTTTTAGGTAGTGAGTGACCATAAAATTCTCAATGTTTAAAGTTGACCACTTCCATATATGCGCATATACATAATTTGACCACTTCCGTATATGTAAATATACGTAAGTGGTCATCTTCCCTATATGTGTCGTATATGCGCATATACAGAAGTGGTCAACTTCCATATATGTGCATAAATGAAAGTCGACCATTTTTGTATATGTTCTTATACGGAAGTGGTTGGCTTGCGTATATCCACATATACTGAAGTGGTCGGCTTTTGTATATGTGCATATACGAAAGTGGTCAGCTTCTATATATGTGCATATATGGAAATTGAACACTTTTGTATATACGAAAGTCGACAACTTTTATATATACAGAAGTTGACCACTTCCGTATATGCGCATATAAGAAAGCTGACCATTTCCATATATATGGAAGTTGAAGACTTTTGTATATACGAAAGTCGGCAACTTCTGTATATACAGAAGTTGACCACTTCTGTATATGCACATATAAGAAAGCCGATAAATTTTGTATATGCGCATATATGGAAATGGTCGGCTTTCGTATATGCACATATACAGAAGTGGTATATATGGAAGCTGGCCACTTCTGTATATGCGCATATACGAAAACTGACCACTTCCGTATATACACATATACGGAAGTACGGAAGTGGTCAACTTCCATATATGCGCATATACGAAAGCCGATCATTTTTGTATATGCGCATATACGGAAGTTGGTCGCTTCCGTATATCCGCATATATTGAAGGAAATCATTTTCATATATGCACATATATGAAAGCCGACCATTTTCGTATATGTGCATATACAGAAGTGTTCAGCTTCCATATATGTGCATATATGACACATATACGAAAGTTGACTATACAGAAGTTGACCACTTCCTATAAGCACATATACGGAAGTGGTCAACTTCCGTATATGTGCATATATGACACATATACGAAAGTTGACCACTTTTGTATATGCACATATACAAAAGTTGACCACTTCCATATATGTGCATTTACGGAAATGGTTGGCTTCCGTATATACACATATACAGAAATGGTCAAATTTTGTATATGTGCATATACGGAAATGGTTGACTTTTGTATATGTGCATATACAAAAGCGGCCAGCTTCTGTATATGCCATATATGGAAATGGTATGCTTCTGTATATACGCATATATACGGAAATGGTCGGCTTCCATATATGCGCATATACAGAAATGGCTCAATGCATTGGAAATAACATCTACTATGTTGGAGAATGTTGCATGGGGAGCAACATACAGATTCAGTATTGCAACTTCTGTTTCATGGAAAAAAAAATTGCAAGCACCACCTCAACATTCTTTTCTTCAAAATGTATATGGTCCAAAATTGGTACATGTTTTCTCACCAATATCATCACCCCATGTGTAATGTAACTTGATATGAAATTGTGATTTGGGAATTGTTTGTTTTGCATGTATAATGCCATGTATGTTTCCTGGAAGCACAGAATATTGAATTGCATTGTATCATAGTCATTGAGTATATCATCCATGTGTGCATTTAAGTTGTGTGTGTTAAGCAAGAGCATTGATACAGATGAATTTGTTTGTATGAATTGGTAATCATAGTGCATTTTCCATTTTGCGGTGGTCCTGAGTCGTT
Organism: Picea engelmannii; assembly: GCA_009831015.1. NCBI lineage: Eukaryota > Viridiplantae > Streptophyta > Pinopsida > Pinales > Pinaceae > Picea > Picea engelmannii. The sequence continues at coordinate 703,562 of ML786277.1, forward strand.
CCATTTCAATATCAACTTTCTGTTGAGATTCAACAAGAAGATCCTAGTGAAAATTATGCACCTACACTAGCATGGAGCCTCAGGCTATTTTTAGGTGGAAGTCTATTTATAGATGATGTTCTATTTATAGATGTATGTCGACTATTATTATCCCTTAATAATAGTTGGTCAATAAATAATTAGTATATTCTCAATGAGTACTTGGAAATAGTTAACTGAAGTGGCAAATAAGTTAGCTATAGGAAATTCAATTTTAAAGGTTGACTGGTGGGACATGCAAGTCAAATTAGTTGTAACTGAGTGATTCGAAGTTGTAACAGAGTTGGATGTGTAGTTATGTGAGTTGTAAAGTAGTTTAACTCAATTAAGTGAGTTAAGCTCTGTTGTACTAGTTGTAACTGAACTTACAGTAGTGAGAGATCAGCGAATTAATTATTAATTAATTCACAATCAGTGGTCTCACATGCAACTGAATATTTACCATTGTTAACTACATGCATGTCAAATCCAGTGGAGACCCAGTTGAGATAACAGGTGAAAGGGACAGTTTGACTATCAGTTGTAACATTAGTGAGTGCACTCATGCAACCACACACACATTGGATGTGCCCATGAGGAATGCATAGCCTAGGAAAGAGGGATCGATTCATTGCAGGGATTTCTATCAGCAGGGATTGCGCGGAGGAGGTAGGTTGTCTGGAAGCAGTAAATTGGCACATGAATTTGTCAATTTTTGTATGGCAGTGTGAGACGATTGTATATTGTACTGAGAGCTCTTGGATTAGTTTTTTGTATGATATTGTTTCATGATCTATGAAATATACATAATATATGATAGTGGGGTTTTTAGCTTTATGTTTTCCCGGTAAAACATCTGTGTTATGTGTGATTGATCTTTCTTCTTGATATTGCAATTAGCGATCGTGTTTTAAATTGTGCAATAATATTTGTAGAAGTGATTATGTATTTAATAGTGGCATATAATTGTTAGATCAGGAGAATCCAAGAAATACATAATTTTTATTAAAATTTCTACATGGTATCAGAGCACAGAAGATTGCAGAAATTGAGTTTGTGACTAGATAGAATTCAAATTTGCAGAAATACTTTCTTGGTGCTACATTTGATTCAAGATTGAAATGGATTTCAATGGCTTGGAGTATGTACTCGAGGGAATCTCAAACTACATTTCTTGGAAGAAAAGTATGGAGGAAGTACTCGAAGACAATGGCTTGAAGGAATTCATTGACAAAGATGTTCCTAATCCAAATGCTACAGATGCTACAAATCTTGATGCATGGAAAAAGAAAGTAGCAAAGTTGAGGAGGATCCTATTGGAGGGAGTACGAGACCACATTGTCTCAAACATCCATGGAAAAGACACACCATATGCAATGTGGAATACTTTGATGGATCTATTCCAAAACAACAATGACCATAGGAAATTGGCGCTCAAAGATGAACTCAGGAAGATCAAGACGGATAAGGGTGAATCCATTCCAAAAGATCTCACAAAGTTTGTCCAATGTCGAGATGAGCTGGGGAGTGTAGGAATAACATTCACTGATGATGATTTGGTGAGCTTGGCTCTCCTAGGACTTCCCAAGAATTGGCATAGTTATCAAGACTCTGTCAATGGAAGGGAAAAATTGCCAGATTGGGAACGACTATGGTCGAATTTGGTGCAGGAGGAGTTCAAGAGGAACACTTGAGATGGATCTTCATCAAAGTATGATGATGAAAAGGATTGTTCTTTGGCTACCAAGGAAAGGAAATGGAAGGGGAAGAAATTCCATTCAAAATCCAAGTCTAAAGGAAAGAAGTTGGATTTGTCCAAAGTGAAGTGTTTTCACTGTCACGAACATGGGAATCTCGCTACTAACTGTCAGTAGAAGAAGAAGAAAAAGAAGGTTGTTAGAGCTGCAGCTGGTGAGGCCCTTTCCTTGTAATTTGAACTTGAATTCTCCTTGATCGCATGCATGGAATCAAGTGCATTGGGATCAGTGTGGTATTTGGATAGTGGCACTTCCTTCCACATGATGGGAGATAAGGATCTTTCAGTGACTTGGAGGAGAAAGATATCCAAATGTATATAGAGATGGATGAATATGGACGATACAGTGTGACTGGAATTGGTACCATTACCTTTCATAGGGAGTCAGGTAAACCATTTCAATTTAAAGATGCTATGCATGTTCCAGGTCTGAAGAAAAACTTGGTCTCAATCGCAATGTTGGAGCACATAGGCTCTGACATTGTTTTCAACAATGAAAATCTTTCCTGGGACATAAAACAACGGGTCAAGTCAAGAAGATAGGGATTCGAGTTAAGAATCTCTACAAGCTGGAGGTAGATGGTTGTGCTGCCATGATGGGAAAGGAAGAAAAAGTTGTGAGTTGGGATGAGGGTGAATTATGGCACAGGCGATTGGGCCATCTTCATCATGGAGCCTTGAAAGTCATGCAACAAATATCTACTAGACTTCCAATGGGAACACTTGCTCAGATAGATCAGTGCAAGGGTTTCACCATGGGGAAGTATGTAAAGTCCACCTTTCATGAAAAGGATAACTGTGCTTCAGTGATCCTGGAGAAAGTTCACACAGATGTGTGTGGACCATTCTCGGTTGCTTCAACAACACAACATAAGTATTATGTTATTTTTTTTTTATGACTTTTCTCGTAAATGATGGATCTTCTTCATGCAGAAGAAGGATCAAACATTCTCAAAGTTATGTGAGTTTAAAGCATTGGTGGAGAAAGAGTCGGGGAAGCAAGTAAAGGCTCTAAGGAGCGATAATGGTGGAGAATACATCTCTAATGAATTCAAAGACTTCTACAGCAAAGAAGGAATTCGAAGAGAACTCATAGAGCCTCATAACCCATAGCAAAATGGGGTCGCAGAGAGGAAGAACAGAACGATCATGGGTGCAATACAAGCAATGTTGCATGATCAAGGCCTACCAATGCATTTGTGGGAGAAAGAATGGAACACTGTGGTTTATGTGCAAAACCGTTGTCCTCATAGAGTACTTGGCATGAGTACACCTGAAGAAGCTTTCACTGGTAAGAAACCTAATGTTTCTCATTTTAATATTTTTGGCTCATTTGTTTATGTGCACATGACCAAGAATGCCAGGAAGAAGCTGGAGTCGACTACTGAAGTTAGGATATTTGTGGGGTACACAGAAACACCCCATAATTATCATGTGTATTTTCCTAACAGTAAGATGACTATTATGCGACGGGATATAAAATTTTATGAGGGGAAAGCCATGCAGTTGTCGCTTGAGAGGGAGCTAGACTTTCATGCAAAGGAGGAACTGTTGGTTCCCAAAGATGAGTCTCAAGATGTGGATCAGCCACATGAGGAGGTTCATGGAGTGGAAGAAGCCACTCATGCAGAGCCATCCATCAAAAATGGCAGAAAGCACAACATGGAAGCTGATAGATTGAGACTAGATGTTGCACAGAATGTAGGAGCCCCTACTTCACAACGTAGATAGAGATAGTCTCTTGATTTATTTACTGGATACATGGATCTCATGAGAAAATGTATTGTGACTGAACCATCTTCCTTTCAGGAAGCAGTGCAGGATCCCACTTGGGTTGATGCAATGGTTGAGGAGTATGACTCTATTGTCAAAAACAGTGCATGGGAAATTGTCCCAAGACCAGTCGACAAATCAGTGGTGGAGGGTAAGCTTTTAATCATTGTTCTTTATGTTGATGATTTAATAATGAATGGTGATGAGAAGATGATACACTCATGCAAGGAGGACCTTCCAAAGGAGTTCGAGATGAAGGATATGGGCCTCCTTCATTATTTCCTTGGATTGGAAATATGGCAGCGAGATGGTGAACTTTTTGTGTCCCAGGGAAAGTATGCAAGGGAGATACTGGGTAAGTTTCACATGGAGGGTTGCAAACCCATGGATACTCATCTTCCAAGAAACTGGAAGAAAGAGGATGCTACTTCTAGAGAGGTAGTGGATGCTACTGTCTATCGACAGTTAGTGGGTTTGCTAATGTATTTAGTGAACATGAGACCAAACATTTTCTATGCGGTTAACCAGCTAAGTCAAGAGATGGTTAAGCCTACCAAGCTATTTTGGAAGGTGGGTAAGCATGTTCTGAGATACCTGAGGGGCACATCTAAGTATGGATTATGGTACAGAAAGATGAATGAGGTGAAGTTGCATGGGTTCACGGATACAGATTGGGCGGGCGGCCCAATGGACAGAAAGAGCACATCAAGGGGGATCTTTAGTATCGTATCTGTAGTTGTTTCTTGGTACAGCAGGAAACATAGATCTGTGGCACTCAGTTCAGCAGAAGCAGAATACATGGCAGTGAGCCAAGTTGCATGTGAGGCTATCTGGATGAGAAAGATCTTGGTTGGTTTGTTTGGTTCTCATTTAGATCCAACAGTGATTCATTATGATAATCAGAGTCGCATTAAACTCTCGATTAATTATGTGTTTCATGATAGATCTAAGAATATAGATATCTAGTATCATCATATCATAGATTGTGTGCAGCAGAAGATCATGTTGTTTCAGTACATTTCTACGGAAGATCAGGATGCAGACATCCTGACGAAGGCGCTCACCAGGAGAAAATTCGAATACCATAGAGATAGGATTTGGGTGAAGGATAATCCATTTCTTGTTGAGAGGGAGTGTTGAGATTCAACAAGAATATCCTATTGAAAATTATGCACCTACACTAGGATGGAGCCTGGGGCTATTTTTAGGTGGAAGTCTATTTATAAATGATGTTCTATTTATAGATGTATGTCGACTATTATCATCCCTTAATAATAGTTGGACAATAAATAATTAGTCTATTCTCACTGAGTACTTGGAAATAGTTAACTGAAGTGGAAAATCAATTAGCTATAGGAAATTTGAGTTTAAAGGTTGGCTGGAGGGACATGCAAGTCGAATTAGTTGTAATTGAGTGATTCGAAGTTGTAACAGAGTTGGATGTGTAGTTATGTGAGTTGTAAAGTAGTTTAACTTAGTTGAGTGAGTTAATCTTAGTTGTATTAGTTGTAATTGAACTTACACTAGTGAGAGATTAGTGAATTAATTATTAATTAATTCAGAATCAGTGGTCTCACATGCAACTAAATATTTACCACTGTTAACTAAATGCATGTCAGATCCAGTGGAGACCCAGTTGAGATAACAGGCGAAAGGGACAAATTGACTATCAGTTGTGACATTAGTAAGTGCACTCATACAACCACACACACATTGGATGTGCCCATGAGGAATGTGCATCCTAGGCAAGAAGGATTCATTCATTGCAGGGATTTCCATCAGCAAGGATTGCGCAGAGGAGTCAAGTTGTCTGGAAGCAGTAAACTGGCACATGAATTTGTCAATTTTTGTATGACAGTGTGAGACGATTTTATATTTTACTGAGAGCTCTTGGATTAGAGATTTGTATGATATTGTTTCATGATCCATGAAATATACATAATATATGATAGTGGGGTTTTTAGATTTATGCTTTCCCGGTAAAACATATGTTTTATGTGTGATTGATCTTTCTTCTTGATATTGCAATTGGCGATCGTGTTTTAAATTCCAAAAGAATATTTGTAGAATCGATTTTGTATTTAACAGTGGCATATAATTGTTAGATCAAGAGAATCCAAGCAATACATAATTTGTATTAAAATTTCTACACTTTCTATTTCACTTTGAAGTTTATCTTTGTGAGAGGAATTAGTAAATACAAGGAGTCTATGCTTCTGAAATGGGATAGTGTTGTGTATACAAGTCCATGTATCTGAATTCCAGCAGGCTGAAATGCAACATTATCAAGTGTTATTCCTTGTGATTTGTGGACTGTATGTGCACATGCAAGTTTAATCGGAAACTGTTTTTTATTCTTCAGTCGGCCTGTCTTTGTTGATATCGATACTAGCTTTGATATTCACAAAATAGGTGTCCAATCGCTTCCAGTGTTTGAATTATATAGATAAGACAACTTGCTTGCTTTTTGCTTGCCTATATGTGGTTCATGGAACTTAATCCAAAGGACATCAAGTTTTTATGTTTTCGTATAGCCTTTGAGTATTCCATCTGCACCATTGACCAATCCATCCTGTGAATCATAGTTACAGGCATATATTTCAACCAACATTTCTAATTTGAGGACAAGATGCAAAGGTAAAGTGACTATATGTTCATGACATGGCACATTTACATGGTTGTCTTCTTCCAGGTCAATTGAAATGATGATGATATCATCGCCAGGCATTATCGATAGCATGTGGTTGTTATGCATTGCAACATCCTTATTTATGTAGAATAGGTAAGGGAACATTGGGTCTATTGGTGCAGGCCGCAAGCACCTCGAATTGATATATGTTAAGTCATCATATGTTTGGTTGTTTGTGCGCATTATATTCAGAATTGCAATGAATGTTTCATCTGTCTAGCGCATTGTAGTATGCAATTCAAAGCATTTAATATTGTCTCTCCAGAACTCATGGGTCATTGTTTCCATGTTAACGGTAGGTTTTTCAAATATCAAAGAATCTTGGACGGGTTGTGCCTAGTAAACATCACCACATAATAGCATGTCAATGTTTCCAAAGTATTTTGTGTGCACATGTTTTATGCTTCTTAGTCGGTTTTCAATGGAATACAAGAACCGACTTCCAATCAAAGATGCTTCATTTATAAAGACAAGTTGGATTTCCTCATAAATCTTAGACAGTGTATCCATCATTTATTTGCTAAGTGGAAGAAACTGTGACTTGTTAAAAGGCATTGAAAATGTAGAGTGGATTGTTGTTCCACCTGCATTATATGCAGATTTTCCTGTGTATGCAACTATCAGGCCCTTTGGCTTCATAGGATCAAAAGAAGTGTTTGAATCATAGATTCGTATATGCATTTGGAACAGTTCTTTTTTTGTGAATGTCTTGCATGTTCCTGCTCCGCCTATAAGGAACAAGTGCACAGGACTGTCCATGTTCAAGAATTTTTTAAGAGCAATGTCCTTTACAATTGTTTGTTGTTCTTGATTCAACAGACTTCTTATTCTGCGGTATTCATTATTTTCAATTGGGAAAGGATGTTTTGTGACTTGAAAACCAAGGTTTTTCACTTCCACTGCTAGAGGACGAGGAAAATCCACTTGTAATTCATAGGACTCGAAAGGAGTTCTGGTTGTTTTTCGGTTTTTGAATGTCTCATCAGGATCGTCAGGGTTTTCTAGCTCATTAATTGCAATTTCTAGATCACCCCATATTGGATTAACATTGTAGGTAAATCTAGCTTCATTGATGTGCACTATAGTCTCAGAGGAAACATACACAGCCTCCCATGTAGAGAAGTTATGTTTTAATGTCTCTTCATTTTCATCGAATGGAATGTACAACAACAATTTTTCTCTACAATAGTTTTCATAGTCGCAATGTCTATTGTATTTGACAAACCGTATCACAGAGGGTTTTTTTTTTTATGATATGGGTGCACCATTTTTTTTGTAATGCAATACGAATTTTGCTAAGCATATATGCGTAATAGGAGATGGACATTGGAGGTAATAATCAACAATAGAGAGACATAGCATGTCTTCTGAATTGTCAAGATCTTGTTCTAGCAAAACTGGTGGTTTAAGCACAAATGTGCATTTTTCAAGTGGAGATGTGTTTATGAAGACACATTTTCTTGAACTATGGGTGAGGGGCAGGGAAAGTGCAATGTGAACTCTTTGCTGAGAAGACATTTGTTGAAGATTAAGCAATGTATTTCCAAGTGTGTGTATCATTTGTATAACATCAATATGACTTATTTCATGTTCTTTGCATATTCTTCTGAATGCACTTGTCATAGATTTGTCAACCTTTGTCATATACAAGGTGCAATACGATGTTGCAGCATATGCATTTAGCGTGTACTACGCATTTGTATTTTCTTTCCACATAACTGGCATGTCCTTGGAGAAACTGTTCCAAATATAGGAAACTTTTTCATTTAAGGAAAATTGTTGATTGCTTAAGCTTACATTGTATGGCCTGGATGTACTCATTTTCTGATAGATTTAGCTCTGTCAAGAAGGAATCGAAGCTCATCATATTGTCAAATTCTCCTTGTTCTATAAATGCAAACAAGGATTTAGATTTCTCAACAATAACATTGTCCTCTAAACTAAGTGGCTCTATGATTCTTGTATCTCTCATTGGCGGCATGAGAAAGTTGTATCTGCAATGCGAGTTTTTTCATTTTCTACAACTTCTTGTATGGTAATGTCTATGGACTTTGGAAATTTATAGATCCAAATGATCTGGGTTGCATGTTATGTATTTATCCACAAATTGTTTGATCTCTGAATTGTTATCATCTCCATAGACTGGTGCACCCTCTATCCACAACAATGCATGGTCATGTTCATTTCCCCTATTCTGGAATTCAGTTACAAAAAAGTAGTTTGATATTTTTTCGAAAAATGTTTCATCATGGCATATCAATTGTCTCAAAACATTTATTCTATGTCTATAGTAGCGAGTACATGTCACCGGGTCTTTTCTTATGAGGTAGTAAATGTCATTATTTTCTAGTGTATCGGTTTGTTTTTTACGTTTCCTGTTCCTATGCAAGTCAGATACAACAGCTACCAATGGATCCCAACAATGCTCTACACTTGTAAATGTGATGAAAAATGTTGGCGGGCCCAATTGTCAGATCATTGCAAAAATAGTTTTTTTGTTTTGTTACAAATAGTCAGGAGAGGTGCAAATGTTTTTGAAATATATGTATCCAATATCATATTTCAAAAAACATTATAGGTTTACTTTGTACTTCACAACCTTGGCCAACAAATTTCTTCCTTGTAACTAGCCTTTTCTTATTCGGACCCACATGCATGAGAGAACTTGCTCTATTATTATGTGCATTGTTTTGAAAACCAAATTTGTTATGTGACCGGAGAAGTAACCGCTTGAATGTAGCAGCTCCCATCGGACTATTTTATGATAACTGAATCGTTCTGTAATATCAACAACATGTGGATCTCCATAGAAGAGTGTTGGAAAGTTCATTTCCTCAGCGAATTTGTCCTTGAATATTCAAAGTGGACGCTGCCCCTCAGCAGGCACAATTTCGATAATCTTGTCTTGCAAATCACGAATGCAATGTGAATCAGTGAATCCATGCACCAATGTCTCAGCAAGTGTTTCATTCTTCAATTCATCACTTGTATCAAATTAAGTAGGATTTTTTAGATTCTCTGTAGAGTTGCCATCCTCTTCTGCAAGAAAACTATTCTAGTTCTCATTAATACAAATGTTTTTTGCTTTGTACAGGGCCCTGGAACATAATTCCTTTAATGCTTTCATAACAGCATGCACACACACTTTTCCTATCTGATACACATTTTTGTATCGCAACTGTCTTTTCAGAGCCACAATAATTGTCATTGTATCGCTAATGAATTGTGGCAAGGATTTTTGCACAACATCTAGCTGAACAAGCACATTAAAAATTGATCATGTTAAGCCCATCTGGGATCGTTTATAGCCCCAAGGCCTTATTTGAGCAAATGAAATTCGCAGAGACACAAGTCTCTCCTCAAGTTCCATAAGTGCACTTACATCTGGTAGTGGTTTATACATCTTATTTGGTCAGGGATTGCAAACTATGGAAGTTTTCCATTTTCAAGCGAGCGTTTGCACGGAAGAAAAATTTTTCCACTAGAAAATGGTTTATCCTACGCTGTCAAGTGGAGGTATTCTTCTTGCAAATCAGGCTTGAAAGACTTACTGTTTTTTGAGAAATTAAATTGTTCACAAATTTCACATGCAATGGAAGGAGTGTCTTTAATTTGTTTCATGTAGGTTTGTCTTTCATTTTTCTTTCGCATGGAAGTATGGGTAGAAATTGTTTCCTGGTTTTCATTGGCAGTAGTGCATGGTGTTGCTTCTAGCCCACGAAATTTCACAGTTGCATGACCATTTTGGGATATGTGATCGTACCTCTTTCTGTTGTGTTCTCCATGAACAAATTTCTTTAGATTGTGATTTGTGAGTTTCTCTCTAAAAGGAAGCGTAGAAATGTATTTTTTTCTCTCGCGCATGACCTTTTTCAAGTTGTGGTAAATGAGATGATGGAAAATGGGATGAATTTCACTCTGACTCGGGTTCTGATAACCTAGTCTATGTTTTTTGTTTAAGGCCTGTATGGCCTCATCACAACTAGAATGAACTTTACGCATAACTTTCTTCAAGTTGTGATAAATTACTCCACGTTTTTTGTTTAAGCCCTGTACGGCCTCATCACAACTGTGATGAATTTCTCTCATGGATTTTTTGTTCAAGCCCTGTATGGCCATATCGCAACCGGGAGGATTTTCATCCTCACTAAAAAGCATGCCACGCGCATGCAGATTCAATGTGGTTTGGATAGCATGGACATTCAACCTTGAACCAATCATATGTCCAAGAAAAGGTCGATAATGGATATGTGTTGTATCTATTTTCAATGAAAGGATGTCAATTGTTCGATTGTAATTTGAATCAGTAGACCAGGAATGGACAGTGCCATCTGGCAAGGTCAACCAAACTTGGATATTTACTCTAAATATGATACATAGCCATTGCAAACAGAATCTGCAACCCTCCACATTCCCTTTTTCATATGGCAACACCATGTTTACAAGGTATTCCTGCCAACTTCCAACTATCGGCATATTTTATAGGAGATGGTCAAAGGTGTTGATGCATGCACCTAAAATCCGGTTGGTTGCCGCCTATAATTGCATTGAAAAAGGACTGTACAGTGTAAAGTCGCAGTGACTGCACATCGAACTCTGCTGCTACCAAACAACAAATTGCATTGAACAGACTATGTCCATAGCTAGACACAACATTTGTTGCCAGCTGTAAACCATGGCAATCTATGTGATGCATAACCCCTTTCCACTGCGATTCAAGGTCTTTTCAAATGAGGGACAAGTAAATATGAGCTCCTTCAACATTGCATATGGACATTTTTCTATACAGTAGTGGTTCATAATGACCACTAACAGCATTGGCATCATGGAACAAGATGCAATATGGATTGTCATATGCAGTTTGTTGAATAGTAGATATCATGTTTTTCTTGTCAATGACCATATTCCAACTGATATATTGAGCTATTTAGATAGCCACCATATACAAAATGTATCTCCCCAAAGTCCCCTCTCATGTGCAAGCAGAACTGGAGATGCAGACAACCACATCTTTGAAAAATACGTAGCAACATCATGTATTCCATGCAACTATTGAAAAAAATCAGATTTCAGTTCATATTCATAGGACTCCAATGCCTCAGCGTCGCTATTTTTTAAACAACCCAAGAAATAATCTATCAATCTATTGCGCAGCTCGGTCAACGAATAGCAGAAATGCAGTAAAACCTTAAATGTATCGAAAAGGCAATCCCCTACAATATACAAGAATGCATCCAATCTAAAAAGGACATTGCTATGCAAAACCACATCAATGTTGTCATGTATAATGGACTGTGTATCTATTTCATATGACTCAACATCTATTACTTCTTTGATCTGTTGAACTGTGATTTTGAATTTGTTTGTTAGATACTTTCAGATTGCATGAAAACATAGAAAAGGGGGAAAAAAAAGTAGCAAAAAAAAAGGGAAAGCAAAACAGGAAAACTACAAGCGCAGAACTCGACACCAATTCCCGTATGTATCCTTCAACTTTATTTTTTGTCAACTTCAACCCCCCCTAGTCCCCATAGCATACGATAAGAAAACAAACCCACACTGGAAAGTGAACCAAACAAATGAAACAACGCAAGTAAATAACACCATAAATTTACTCAGCAGAAAGACAACAGGTGGACGTAGTTTTCCGACCCACGGAATAAAAGCATTCCCTGTGTCTACACCCTGATGGATGGTTCCCTCTTTTGATACCTCTGAACTACTCTTCAAAAACCCCTCTACATTGCAATTTTTGAAATAGGTATGGACGTGGCAGCCGACATATGAAGACGCATGGTTTCTAGGAACATAAATTAAGAGCACATACAAAGATGGGTTGCAACGGAATTTGGAGGTAGGGACTCTCACCATTGAAACATAGAAACAACAGGGAAAATTAACCGTTAACGAGGGATGACAAGAGCTCAACCCAAAAAACTGGAAACTGCAACAATAGGTCCAATAGCTTGCAAAGTTGAAGAACAACAAACCAGTGAACAACCACGAAGAAGTCCAACTGCAACTGCAGGACCTCAACTTTGCAAATTTGAATCAAACAAGAACAAGAATCATGGAACGAACCAGCAAACAAGCATCGACGACTAAAGCAGTGATGTCGACCATCAAAAAAATGGAAAGAAACTATATTGCAATGCATCTATACAATAAACATTTAAGACTACCAGACCTGTTAGGTAAACACTTAAGACTGTCAAGACTGTCGAAGGGTGTAGCCTTGTGAAAACATTTAAGAAAAAATGTAGCATGGCAGGCCTGTTCTATCGAAGCACGCAACAATAAAGCAAAAATGACACATAGTAATATGCTAGAGAATCTATTCTAGCTAGCAGAAAATGCTAAAGAAAACATTTGAACTAATGATAGCATTAATCCACCTTCAACCAATGCATAAGAAAATATATGATTCAAAAATACCATATACGATCAAATACTTTGGATATGCCAACATATATAACATTGGGAATAGCGAAGCTGGCAATAAGACCTCCAATACGTTGTCCAATCAGATCTTGGCAAACATGGTACTTTCTATTATATAAAAATCATTGTTTTCACTTCCCTAGTTCCAACAATAGAGAATATGGAAATATTTGTGGTCAATGCACAATCTAATACGAGGTCAACGAATTATCGATCGCTATAGTCCCTCTATGCCTATGGCAAGGACTAATAACCCACAATTATCATAAAACTTTTGAAATATACAAAACTCATACCCAACACGTATCCTAAATAACTTCAGTCATTATGTGGTAATGACCTTTTATTCTTCCAAAGTGTCTATACCCAAAATAATATCATAAAATATTAAGTAAAACCACTTCTATGAAAATATATCATTCAAGATAATATAGTATATAATTTAAAGTTGTTTTTACAATAAGGAAGATCATATAGGCCACTCCAGACAAGATCAAGCTCAAATTCATAGAGCACTTAGGCATTCGATTTTTTCATGTTGCGAATGTTGTGCTAAGAGATAACTGAATGCATAAGATACGATACGATATGAATCAGTCATCCCTCCTCCCTGTGAAAAACCAAGGACTTATTTTTGTGCTATGTTTTAAAGAGGAAGCCAACTGAAGTGCAAGCCACTTTTTAACACAGCAAGGCCATAGAGATTAATAATCCATATGGAGGCTCTTGAAATATAACTCACTGATAGCTTGCAAAAACTATCCTGTAATTCTTTAGATGTGTTCTCTCTCCTTCCAAGATCTCATCCATCGTGATTACAGATATATATACACAAAATATGACTACAATATTTACAATGTCATCTTTCAAATATTTTCTTCTTTTAGCCTTTGGATTTCAAGAAGAGCACTGCAATATTTACAATGTCAGCCTTCAATTCCTTTTCTTATTTTAGCCAAAGGTTTTCAATTCACGGAAAACGAAGAACATTGAAATAGTTTTGATAAGAGAACTCAAACATTGGAATTTTTTTATTAATCTTTTATCCAAAATCTCTCAACAAACTTCTATAGCGGGAAAACCCCCCTATAGTGGGTTCAACATGTAGGAAGATCTAACCATCTAAAATTCTCCTACTTTTCTAACTACCCCAAATATACCCCAGATTCATACATGAAATACAAAGTGAAAATATCAGGTAACTTTACCTTTTACTCCGTGTCTGGTGTCGATCCTCTCGCACTTGATATCTTTGTTGACTACAAGCCTCCTCCCAAGGCTGGCCTGCATTCACAAAAAAATAAACAGGAAACTACAAACATGCATCTCATATATAAATCATGGGTTAGATGTTAGAATAAAGCATAAATCAAATACAAAGATTTGACACATCATATTTTGGGACAGGAAAAGTATTTCTTTTATTGATATCACAATGTTTACTTACAATAAGGTTAGGGACTACTCCACGAACCTAGTCCGGGATCCTCTTCACCGATATCTAAGTGCACCTCCACGTATCTTTCTCCTCTCAACCTTCTTCTTGGGAAATTGAATGGGCTTATGATGGAGGAAAAAGGGGAAAATGGGAAATTCTGATGCAAATCTCACAAGGTGGTTGTAAATTCTTGGGGCAAGGAGGGGATGTGAAACAGGAAGAGTTTCACTATTCTTATGCTTAGCTTGGAATGAGACCCCAAAAAATCCTTTTATATGACAAAAGGATGGTTATTCGGTTGGGTGGCAGGCTATAGGCGGTGGATCAGTTGGGAAACTACTCAATAGCCCGTAATCTCAACTAATTCCTTGCAACTTTTTAATTTTTGCAACTTTTGCAGGTATACGCGGGCTGTAATGGTGTAGCTAGAGTATGTATGTGGGTTGTAGTGGTGCATCGAGCATGTGTACATGGGAAGTAGTGGTGCAGGGCATGTGCATCTTCAAAAATAGTGTTTTTAAGAAGAGCTACTCAGTGATGGCTGGGAAAAAATAGCAAGTAAGAGGGCCAAATGCCAGGTATGCATGTATGTATCAATTTAGGGTTATAAAAGATGCCCCCTAATGTGTGAGGTCAGAAGACCATCTGATGGCCGAAATACATTACAAAATATTCACCAATGTATGAAGCAAGTGAGCCCGGGACCAGAGTTCGGGAGGTGCCATCTGCAAAAATAACAATTGTCTCTCTGAGGCAGGCATACCCATGCTCGAGATGAAATAAATCATGGCTTACAATCAAATACATTGCATATGCATGTCATACAACTATATAAAGTGTAGCTGTGAGCAATACATAGTGGATCTACATCTCAAAATCAAAGATACACATATATAGTATCCATCTTCAAGAAGAAAATGACTCTTGATGGATGGAGATGAGGCCTTCAAAGCTCGAGTAACAACTTCAAGATCTTCAAAAATTGGTTAGGAGTGTAATGTGAGTGTATGAATTCATTACCCAGAGGTCTTTGATGGCTCGTCGGGAACAGACAAGAGGATCTCGATGATCAGGAAAAGAACTTCATTGATTTTGAGTAAGGACTTGATTGGACTTTGCGATGGTTGAGCATGGAGTCAAGAGACAAACTGCAAAAAGGTTAACTAAGGTTGGGTAAAAATTACCTTGGACAAGAGAACGAAAGATGATCAAACTCAGGCAGCATGACATTGGCATAAGTTCACGATGTAGGAGGAAACACAAACACTCCATGTGTTTGGAAGAATAACCAAATGAAGGAGGACACAGCTATATGTAGCGAGAACAGCTTCCTAAGGTCATATTAAATCCCAAATCTTGATGAACAAATGGAAGAACGTTCTTTTTCTAAGGGTGACTCATTGTGCTACCAAAAAAGAATATATATTTCCTGTCCTATTTTTGGGGTATTTTTTATTTTTTTTGTCTTTTTCAATTTTTTAAAGAGCATGAAAAACAATAAAAGAATGATACGTTACAAAGGAGGAACGAGTGTCTCAAGCATACTAGTTCCAAGCACAAGGAACACACTAATGCTCAGAGCAAGGAGACATGTGCAGGAAAAGGACACTCAAGGAAATTCCTCCATGGGTCAAGGTGTCCAGTCATTAAGGCAAAGTGCTACAAGGCTTGCATATAAGGCATGCTTCAAAGGTTCAGTTGAGAGAAATATGGAGCCGGCATTAGGCCAAAGACGCAGAGATGCAAATTTGATTGGCAAGACATGATGAAACCCCCTTCAATGTATCTTTCACGAGCCCAGAGAAGGTAAGCTTGGTAGTTTTTTCACATTTAGAGAGTCTGAAAAAACATAAAAGAAGACTCCATTGGGTACCTTTTTCAAAAATAGTCTAGTCGGTTCGAAAAAGGAGTAAACTTGCACCGAAAATATGTCTATTAAAAACCATTTTAACGAGTGTGACAAAGACAAGATCACTCGACAATATTTTCAATTTTAAGGAACCTGAAAAGAGCTTAACTATGGACTCACAGCCTTTTTCTGGATTTAGTCCCCTTAGCTTAAAAAAGTATAAAATTTACTGAGGAGAACTCTCCCGGCAAGACGAATCTCCCAAGGTGTACCATTTTCCTCCTTAATCTACAGGCCAAAAAAAGGGGTAAACTCATGCCAGTCGATGTTCTTCTGTACCAATTTAACGAGCATGAAGGAACAAGGTCACTCAACGATCTTTTCAATTTTAAGGAGTCTGAAAAGAGATTAACTATGGACTCCGTAGGGGATGTTCTTATGAACCAATTAAACGAGTGTGAAAGAACAAGGTCACTCGACTATCTTTTCAATTTTAGGGAGTCTGAAAATAGCTTAACTATGGACTCCATGGGGGTTCCTTTTTCGTAAATTTAGTCCCTCAGGCCCGAAAAAGGGTTAAACTTATACCTGAAAATACTCTTCTAGTGAACCGAAGTTCCTATAGTATACCTTTATTTGTAAAATTGACCATCCTGTCCGAAAAAGGGGTAAACTACCGTCGAACAGAAATGCCTTCAAGTTTTAGTTTGGTGAGCATGAAGGACAACAAGATCTCTCAACAATATTTTCATGTTTAGAGAGTCTGAAAAGGGCTTAAAGAAGACTCCAAGAGGTTACTTTTCTCAATTAATCTGAACGATATTGAAAAGCATAAATGTAGTCTCGTCGGATGTTTCTTTCGGATTTCAAAGGGAGCTTGAAAGACAACAAATATTTCTCGTGCAATCCACTCCGATGAAAAAATTCTCCACGACAGTAGGGGTTTTGGAGATATCTATAGGTATTGTTTTAGCGATATTTTCCATATTACCCTTGGCATAAACTGCATGCATAGCCAGGGGATTAATAGGACAAGACCTATCTCCAGTCATAGTCAACACGAATTCGCCTGCCTCTATTCTTCTTAACTCTGGGAGGAAATAAGATTTGTGATGGAGATCATCCCAGGGTCTATCCGGACCAGTCAATGCCTCTATAATCACCTCATCATAGGGAAAGACCAAGTCTAAAGAATCAATAGTGGTGAGGGAACCTTAAGCCGAAATATGCTCTAGAACTAGATCTAACTCCTGTGCGAGAGTCGTATCGGGGTTGGTTGAATCTTGCTGGACAATACTGTACACAAATTCTTCCATGGAAAAGGGCATGGACATGCCAGGATGCCCTGTCCCTTCCATCAAAGTCCATGGGGAAGGAAGAGTCCACGGATCGCTAAAGTAAGTCGTACGGAACGATAAAACTTGAAATATTTCAGCCCTAGGCTGGTCGGGGACAACCAATATCATCTTGACATCACCAGAAGGAGGCGGGTAATCGAAAGTACCCATCAAAGGTGGGAAAAAACCAACCCCCACATTGACGATGCCTGGATGAGCGTTATCAATCATCAGGACAGTGGATTCTCCCAATGAAGGGTCAGGCCTGGAGAAGGACAACTAATCAATGGTTATGATTCGGCCCTCGTGTGGAAACAACCAGACCCGAAAAATTGTGGCAACCATTGTATGCATTTCATATGTCCAACTCCTTCCTAACAACAGGTTGTAGTCAAGAGGCGCATCGACCACTTCAACTTCGACGCACACTGTATTCCCTCCCAACTACACGGGGAAATAAGGGATGATTCCATGTGGTCTAAAAGAATGACCGTCAAAAGCAGTAAGTAGAGTAGGTGACAGAGACAAAACGGGTTGGCCAATGGCCTTCCAACATTCCAATGACATCATGCAAATCGAGGCACCCTCATCAACCACCGTACAGAAAATATTCCAAGTAAAATATTTTGTGGGGTGAGCCACTACTATCTGAAACGCCATGTGATAATGGAGACTATGTTTTAAGTCGGTCGTATCAAGCATGATCGTTCCCGGATTATAGGTCTCAGCAGATCCCAAAGTGGACAACAAAGCCTTTCTTTGTGAAGGGCATCTCTCAAGGACCTCCAAAGCAGACATTGCGCAAGGGGTTTGTGAAAAATACTCCACCACAGAGTAATTCTAGGCAGCCCTTATGTTTGGATTATATGAAGCTTTCTTGAACACCCCTTTCGGGATACGTGTCATTGTTTCACCCATTGTCTTCTCAATCTGGAGAGGAACATATGGGTTTACGACTTCCTTACCCTTTTCAGTAGTTTCTGGCATTTCATAATCGTGTGCCCTAGTTGCTATATAAGCGTCACCTTTCATCATATAAATTTCTGTGGCTAAAGGATTACTAGAAGACAGAGGGGGTCCCTGACTGCCCCCATCCACGCTCGAAGAGGCTTGAGTCAAATTTTTCCCATGTGGAAATGGGATCATTAACACAATAGGTTGTTGTTGTGCCAATAACGTTTGGGCCTCCTCAAGCTGAGGGCACAGGTAAGTCAGATGGTCTTCCGTGCAAAGGTTACATGGATACTTTGACATTCTCTTCTTTGTGTTGCCCCCACCAGCATTGTTTCTAGGTCTCTTATCCCCCTTACCCTTCTTGTTTCGTTGTTTCTTATTTCGTCAGGTTTTTGGTTGGCCTTCGAGTTCATCGACTGCACACTCTGTACATCCAACGTTTGAGTAAGGGGAGCAGCCGAGCTATAGGTTTGGCTTGTCATTGTCTGCTGTATCGAAAATTGTTGCAATTGATTTGACAACTGATCAGTGGGCTTTGCTTGTGTTGAACCAACTATACCATCAGCATGTGGTCTAGACTTATGTCTGGCCTTGTCAAGGATAGACCGTGGCACATCTGGAAAAACCTCATAGAGTAAACCAGACTGAGAGTATATCAGTTCAAGTTGTTGAGCTCTTATTATCGCCTCTTCCTCGAAAAACACTCCCGACGTTGCAACGTCCTTGGATAACTAGGGTACCAAAGACTTAAGGAACCACTCCAGCAGGAAATCCAATGGGACCGGTACTTCTATCAAACTCTTCTGATGACGCCATTCTCGTATCTGATCTGAGATATGATCAGCCTTTGTTTTCTCAAAATTGACCAACAATTTGGTGTCAGCATCGTATCTCACAGGTAGTTGAAAATGGTTTAGGAAAACCATTTCCAAATCACTAAAGCAACACCATAGGTGAAAAGTGGTCATGTGATCGTCTGGATCTTCGTTAGGCTTACCTTCAAACTTCAAAATGTCTGAGGGAAACTTGGTCGGCATGGGAGGCCAACGTGGATCGTGAAAAATTGGGTCGTTTAACAATATTGACAAGTCTAGCAAATGTAATGTTGCCAAAAATGGCAGTTTGGGTTGATGACTATGTACAGGAAGAAAGGAACCTCGAGTTTGGCTGGCACCACATTTCCAAGAAAATTTGGGTTGTTGGCCAGGGTTCTGGTAAATACCATGGCCTTGGCCAACGAACGGATACTACGTTTGTTGGAACATTATCGACTGATTCCTGTAGTTGGGCATTGAGGTTTGGGTGGGGATTGCTCCCTGTGTTGTGTTCCAAATATTCTAGAAAGGGTCGCCCCCTGCCAATCCGACGGACATAGGTGTTGAGCCTTGCCCGGGGTTCCATTGACCATGGAAGGGGTTGCCCCCAGTCGGCATCCTTGATGAGGGAACTGATCCTTGCCATGGATTCCAGAGTCCTTGTGAGGAAAAGACTCCTATGTTTCCCCTCTGTGTAGGAATAGTACCCTGCACAGGATTCTGTTGTCCAAAACCAGGGTTGCCCACGGCCAAGATGGAAGCTGACGAGAATGTGTTATTACCAAACGCATCGAACAAAGAGAAAAAAATTGAACCCAACGAAGTGGTGTAGGAAGAAGGTCCTATACTACCTGCTCCAAACAAGCTATAGTTCATGTTCGGCCCAACGGGTTGTTGGGGATCACCGCCGAGCGAAGGGGATGAAGGAGGTATATGACCCCCACCATAAGGGAAAGCATTATAGGGGGTTGAGGTGCCCCCCATGGACCCTTTCAAAGAAGCATTTGATCTCCCTACCCCCAAACCCATGGTCTATAGGGTGGAGTAGGTGAGGACAGAGTTCGCATCAAATCCAGACATACTGTATGAAAACGGAGGACCCGTCGCACTCTATGTGAACGGTGCAGTGATCATCACCATAGAGAGAATCAAACCACTGCCTGAAGTAGATGCATTCGAAACTATTATGGTCTGGACTGATGAAGGTGGGTTAGGAGGTGGAATGCCCCTAGTGGTGGCAACTATTAAGGGAGTGTGAGGACTCCCTGAAGAAGTAGTAGCATCTTCTTCCATAGCTGCTTGCAGGACTATCTGATGCTCATGATGTTTTACCCTTGGTGGGGAAAGATGTATCAAAAGTGGCATCGATAAGTTAGTGATCGAAGGGTTAAAATTCCCAAGAGCTTCTGCTCCAAGGTCAGAAATAGTTGGTTCCTTCGGATTTGAGTGTTCTCCTCTCGGGGATGGCTCGGGCACAGTTTCATGTGGCCCGGTCGCCTCAAATTACCCTTACTAGTCAATTCTTTGTCATAACGGTGGCGGTGGTAGGTCCAATCTAACCGGTGGCAGACCCTGAAGCCTTCATGACCAGCGAAGCTCCTTATCTTCCACTTTGTGAAAATACCAGCGACATAGTATGGCTTTTACTAACGTTGAAAACCAAGCACACACTATAAAAGTTCCTATGAGATAAAGAAATAAAACCACTATCTAGTTGGAATAACACTTATGCCAGCCAACACTAGAGAAAATTACTAGTGCAAGTGCAACTCGAACACGGAAGCAACCTCGGTTATACTCTACAAAGCACCCTCGGGTATACCTTGTGAAATTTAGATGCAAATCTCACAAGGTGGCTGCAAATCTTGGGGCAAGGAGGGGATGTGAAACAAGTAGAGTTTCACTGTTCTTATGCTTAGCTTAGGAATGAGACCCCAACACCTCCTTTTATATGACAAAAGGATGATTATTCAGTTGGGTGACGGTCTATAGGCGGTGGATCAGTTGGGAAACTACCCTATAGCCTATGATCTCAACGAATTCCTTGCAACTTTTTAATTTTTGCAACTTTTGCAAGTATACACAAGCTATAATGGTGCAACTAGCATATGTACGCGGGTTGTAGTGGTGCAGCGAGTGTGTGTACATGGGAAGTAGTGGTGCAAGGCGTGTACATCTTCAAAAATAGTGTTTTTAAGAAGAGCTACTCAGTGATGGCTTAGCAAAAATAGCAAGTAAGAGGGCCAAATGCCAGGTACGCGTGTAGGGAGAAATTTAGGGTTATAACACAAACCAAAACGAAAAACCGCAAAAGATATATTTATCGTGCAAATCCATGGAACCAGACAATAAAGCATCCTGGATCGATCAAATTGGTTTTTCGTTTAAATGATCGCTTTGAAGCTCTGTAGAAATTTTCGTATCCTTGAATCATACCTATGTCCAATAAATGTACATGATTAGTTCACACATTTACCTCATTATAAGTAACCTCTCCACCATGATGTTTTCAAGCATTCGGTTCCATTATCCCTTTCAAGATTAAATTATATTTTGATTTTGGATTTTATAAGCATTTTGTCTCATGCTTCTCTACTCTCCTGTTAGTTCTGAAGTAGCAGTGCTCCAGGATTCTTCACGTCCACCTGGTCGAGGCACACAATGCCCACTCCTTGCCTCCCTTTGAGCACCCCTCATTGGGCTGGGGATAGTTGAGCATCATCCCATTCTCTCTTCCACTCGCAGGTGAGAGCACCGAGCCGGTGGATTCGGTGAGGCCGTAAGCATGTGTTACGAGGAAGCCCATGTCCTCCACCTTAGAATCGAGGGTAGTGCAGGATGAGAATGTTGATGCGTAGGGGAAATATTTGAATTGAAGAATCAGTAGGAAATCCTTGGCTGCCCTATTGCATATTCAAATTCAAATTGGTATTGTGGTCGCTGAAGACGCTCCAAATTGAATGTGGAACACGACGAGACAGCATAAGACACTGGCAGTGCGATCGTTGGCCACGATATCTAGGAGATCATGCCCATGAATGATGATGGCAATCATGCACATGAAACCCACATCAACTTCACTTGTACATAGGCATCATGCGCATCAAACCTGCATCATAACTACATCAATTGTACTTGTACTTTATCTAGCTTAGGAAACCATGCACTAAGCCAATCATTGGCTTAGTGCATGGTGGATAATGCTTTCCTGAAATCAATAGGAAGAGGATTGGATAGTTGGTTATTATGGATAAAGTTGGTATTAGAAAGTGTACATAATAATAATAAGTCAAGGTTTGAATCTCTAGATCATTGTATGGAGAAATAAAGAATTATATGGACCGAATGAGAAAAGACCGGGTGTTGTTTCTCCATCTAAATTTTATGAGTTATGTGTGTTGATATGAATGTATGAATTAATGTATAAGAATGTTGTACATGTTCATATTCTACTTTATTATCATTGAAGCTTGTTCTAGCAATTATCATTAGTCTCTTAGGTGATACCTTATTCTTAATTGAATATTGAATACACTGATACTAATGGGTTTTATTGTTGGCCTAAGTTTGGAACCCTAGGTATGAAATTATTTCCAACAATTGGTTAAGTTGTTGGGAATAAATGAAGATATTGAAGAAAGTGTGGATATGTCATGGAGATCTTCACATAGAAAGATTTAAGATTGGATGAATGAAAGAGAAGTTAAGTTATCCTATAAGGAAACTCAAAATTTATTGCATATCAACATTGAAGCATGCAATGATAGGTACCTATATTCTGATAAACATGAAATCTTTTCCATTGAATTTCCTATTTTATTGCATGAAAGGATAAAAAGGAAAGAGGAAATTAATACCTTGAGGCATTCCCAAGAACCATTGGTGTGAGATCAAGTAACCATCGATAGATTGAAGAGCCTTGACAATAAATGGACCCAAGAAATTACCTTCTTGTTTAGTAGAATTAAAGAGGGGTAGATTGTGGAGTTTTCTATAGAATATCATACTTCCTTTAGTGTTTTTGAATGAGAGTTTGAAGTTGCATTTAGAGGAAAATTGATAGAAGAAATATTGTTGTGGATTAAGATGTTGTTCATGGAAAAAGGGTTGATCCAAATGAGGCTTAATAGCATGGATGAGTAAGTCCCTCCCTTCAAGGGTATTTAAAGAAATAGGAAGATGATATAAGAATACAAAAAGAGAGATGGATCTAGAGGCATAGAAGAAAGAAAGAATGGAAAGATATGAAAGAATCAATGTGGTACAAGAGGTTGTTTGAAAGATATAGTCCATCAATTCAAATAAAAGGGAAGAATACATGGTAGAAATTAGTAGTAGGGTAAAGAAGAAACACCAAAAGGAAGCATACAAAGAGTGTGTTATTATAGAGACCGCATTGGAGGTGCACGTAGAAGCGATTCAAACACTGCAAAGAAGTAGTGTGCAAGAGGCGACATCCCTATCCCACACCAAAATACATGACAATAGAGTAGATGTAGATATGTTGGTCCCCAACAATTGATTATAAATAATGAAGGAATGGATGAAGAAGAGAGTGACATTTTGGTGATCAAGGAAATTAGTGCCGACATGTTGAAGGAGTAAATTTGTGCCTTCATACAATCTGGAGATAAGGTCTCCATTAAATGGTTGACAGCAGGATGGATCTGCATCCGATTCAGATCAAATTTCCATCATTGTAATCTTCCCATTAGACAGGCATTTTGAATGGTGTGATTAGACACCACTAGATTAGGCTGGAGGGAAGCTCGTCGAGCCCCTCTTGTATAAACTCTTGTATTGTTGCAGTAGAGTAAGTTAGAGAAAGAGAGAGACGAGACTCAGTTGCAACTCAGACTCACATTGTAATGGATATTCCACTATTAATAGAAACAACAGTTTTTCCTGTTTGCAAATTTTTGTATAATGGATGCTTTGTTATGAATTTCATTCGTATGTATTCGAGTTGTAGATGTATGTTAGAAATAATCTGTAGGGATAGAGATATAGTCTTTTATCTGTGAGTGTGTCGGATTAATTCTGGTTCTCTAGGCTAAGTGCAAGTAGTGCATGACAGAGGGTGAAAACTCTGTGAGCCGATGCAAGGGGTGTGTCTAAACTCAGTGGAGTCAAAAGAGAAGTTGCCAAGAGGGCACACTAGGATAATTCACAGACTCGGAGGGAAATTTCAAGGTTGTTGAACACCTTGGAAAGAGAGACTGTGTGGGAGGAAACACAACACAGGGTTAATGAAGACTCTGAAATACTCTATCAGGAGGGCATAGAGCAAGTGCGAGCATGCATGAGAGAAACACATTCTGGAGTGTTGGAATCCTTAAGAGAATCCTAGAATTACTGAACATTCTAAGGAAGGAAGGCTTTGTAAGAGTGCATCCAAAAAGGAAAGGAGATGCCTTAAGACTTCCAAATAGGCTAAGGGAGGAGTCGTTGAAAGGATTATCTGAGTGCAAGGAGTGTGCCAAGGACTCTGTAAGTTCATATTACAATCTCAAGAGGAAAAGCGTTAAGTTTCTAGGGGGCACGAGAATATCGACTGAAGGATTTCAGAGGAACTAGGAACCTTGAAGGTTTTAAAGCCAAGCAAAGTCACAAGAGAGTTGCATAGAAATCTGCAAGGAGGGCAGAAGGAGATCAAAGCCAACCTAAGTATTGAGAAGGGAAGAAACTCTAAGTGTGCAAAGGGGACTGAGGACGCGTGAAGTCCCGAAGTTCCAAATTAGTCAGGATTGTCCATCGTCAGTATTGACAGGTGGTAGAAGATCGATGAATTTGGGAGTGAGTGCTCTGAAAGTATTGACACAAGGGCAGACCCAAGGTTCAATGCTAAAACAACGCACCAAAAAAACCCTAAGTACCGGCCTTTCCGGCAACACCTGCGAAGCAGATGAAGTCTCACCCAAGGTAGAGGCAAGGGTGGTTGCAGGACTTAGGTGTCTGCAACCTTAGCTGGGACACAGGTCTGTGATTATAATACTTAATAGAGCACTTAGCACGATCAGTTCATCATTATTTAACCAATATCTACTTCATAGATAAAACAGAGCATCGCAACATTCACCCAGATCTAATGTATCTAAGCACTTAGCATAAAGAAATAGATTAGATCTAGCAGATTCGAGCACTAAGAAAGTTCACATAGGTCAGTTCTAGAATCCAGGGTCATCATAAGAACAAAGCACAAATAGATCTATCTATCTATATCAAAGCACTTAGCAAGTAAAAACATAAACACATCAGAACATCACATAGAGCAGAATAACACAGTAATTATGTGGTTCACCCCCACCCTAGGGCTACGTCCACCAACTCTTCTTCTTTATTAGCTTCAATCACTCATCTACATGCATAGATCCACAAAAACCCTACTTCACATAGGACAGGAGATCTACGCACATCTCGCCAGATCCTCCTTCCCTGAGCTAGGTCTAGCACAAAGCCTTTCACAGTCTGTTACAACCACTTGCACTTAACTCTACAAGTTTCTCACAATATGCACAGAGCATCTACAAACCATACTTGCACTTAGCACTTAGCTTATCATCCAGGCTACTTATGTCACCTAGCTACTTATTTATACTTTAAAAAATAGGCCTAAACATGGGTAAACCCATGGGCTTACATCCCATACCCATTACATATTCCCAAATCCCAAAAAGGACCCAAAAAGGGGGCGAGATCTTGTGATCTTTGCTTCGTCTTGTGCTCTACCTTCAATGGGATGTCAAAGTCCCAAAATAGGTCAAACTTGACCAAGGATCTCCCAAAACTTGGTCAAGGGCCAATAGGCCCCCAACACTCACCTATGACTCATCCTGAGTCACTCTAGTCTGACTAGTTCTGCTTCAAACACCTTGAGCTTGGCTCGAGCTGCTTCGACTTGTTGTTTTCCTATGGCCTCCTATTCAGCGAACTCTTGGATGACTGCATAGTTGATAGGTCCCTCTAGACATTGTTCAGTTGTAGTGACAACCTGCTCTAGCTCTGCTCCTTGGCCTTCTACCTCTGTAAACAATTGATAGGCCTTATCTTGTACAGGTTGGAGTTTTTGAGTTACTTCCATAACTTTTCTTTGGATAGTGTGGATCTTTTGTTGGGCGGTCCACTTCTCTTGGGAGTGCTCTATTCTTTCCACAGTTGATAGGGGCTTCAGTTGCACCTGTATCTTTTCATCTTGATACTTCACCTCTTGGATTCGCGACTCCAGTGCCTTCAGTTCCAGGTTCTCTGTGAGTTATTCATAGGTTTGGACACTGCGATTAGTGAGATTCTTACATTCTAGGGTAAGAGCCTTTAGCCTTTCAATGGCGCTCCAAGCAGTTGCTTCTCTTTGGTCTCTTACATCTTGTGGGGTCTCAGGTACAGTGTGTAGCTCCAAATCTTCTATGTGTTGTTGTAGCTCCTGGATGGCTTCTACGATTTGGTTCACTTGTTGTGTAACTTGGTCTTCTACCTTGATTTCTAAGACTATCACAGAGAGAAGTGCTATTGTGACCGCTTCTTTTACTTCGAGTTTCTCCATGAGCAACTGTTCCTTTTCTTGTTGTAGTTGTGCTTTTTCTTCATCAAACTTCACTTGGAGAGAAAGATTTTCCTGTTCTGCAACATTGCTTTTCTCTTCGAGTACTCCTTGTACTTGTGTCAAAGCCTGGGTGGCTTGCTCTGTTTCTTCATGTGCTCATCAAAGGAGAGATTCAACTGTATCGTCTAGGCAGTGGAGTTGGGTTGGCTCATCTCCAAATTTTGGTTCTCCCGATGCAGTGGAGACTGCGCGGATGGACTGTAGGGCCTGTTGTACCCCTCGGAGTTTAGTCTCAATTCGATCAAACATCTCCTCTTGCTTTGCTTCTTGTTTCTCTACTATTTCCAGTAAAGCATCTTGCAGGGCTGCTATGAGGAAGTCGAAGTCATTGGAGGTGAGGACAGTCTACATCTTGGTCATGGTGGCCTTCGATTTCATATGGGAGGAAGGTTTTGGAGGTGAACCTTTCCTCTTCTTTAGGGGATCAATCTCATCTCCTTGCTTCTGTTCAACTTTTTTTCATCTAACTCTTCGCCATCACCTCCTTTCTCTGGTGATATGGAAGTGGTATTCACGAATGCACTGTCTAATCCTTGGGTCTCTTTGGTCTTCTTTGTCCTACTAGGTCCAGGTGTATCCTGCCTTGTTTCTGGGCTATCGATGTCAGATATCTCTGCAGGGTTTGCTAGAATAAGGAGGTTTGTCGACCAGTCCTTAGTGATCTCCTCGAAGTCCTCCTCTGTCAGCTTATTGTAGGATTGAAGTTGTTGCTTGTGTTCGTCGGCACGCGTTGTGATGTAAATAAAATGTTGATCTGTGCTGAACTTCATCAAAGGCTTGAACCATTGTAGAGTGTTCAGAGTCATGCAAGGCTCAGACCGTATGGCTATCTTCAGTTGATTGTAGTAGGAATGAAAAACAACATTTGACTGCCATTGTTTATTCATTTCGCTTGAATACCAAAGGGTAGCAAACTTTGCGGATAGCAGTTCAAAAGGATCGATGTCCAGGAAGGTCGCATCGTTCGGCATCTCCCAGGAAATAAAATCTATAAGGATCAAGATTCAGCTAAAGTTAAATTCATATCCTTTATCATGTTCTTCTCTACAGTCAAGTTCCAACTAGTTCACCAGGTACTTCGCCCAGTTCATCTGAAGGCCTTTTGTGCACTTCCCTGCAAGGCCGACTACAAAACCGGTGACTTGGGTAGTTCGGTTATTTCATACTAACTTCCTTGCAATCAACTGACAGGGGAGGCACACTGTGCCACTCTGGATAGAAGCTACCTTGTATCCTCGCATTCCCTTCTCGACATAGCCATAAGTGTCCTTGATCTTCTATGCTAGAGAGTGATCCATAGATTTTCCTTGGTAAAACTCTTGTGGATCAGGTCCTTTCATACTCAAGCCTGTGATCTAATTGATCAGCATCGGATCAACTGTTATACAGTGGTTTAGCCACAAATAACCACCATTGTAACAAGAAAGCACCAGCTTGACACGAGCATTGACTTCCTGGTGTCTACCAAAGTGGGGAATCTTCATGACATTCAGCAGGGTGGACTGCGCGAGGTTCATAGTCCACGACTGGGGGATTATCTTTGAATTATTCCCCTTAGTTATGGTTAAGTACTTATGTGGGGAAAGCATGTTATAGACTTTGTGATATCTGAGGTTGAAGTCGCTAAACTTCAACACTGCAATATTATCATGGTATGCTCGAACTACGCATATCCCCTTCAGGAGGTACATCATAACCAAGGTGTATTCAAAATCTCTGGGCATGTTGTCTCAATTTACTGTACCGCTCAGAGGTGGTATGCAGGTGGGTAATATGGTCAGAATCAATTTTTCATTTGCTAGATCATCCCAGTGCTTGGTTCACTTTTTATCTGATGGTCGGGATGGTCCAGCTCCATGAGTAGTTGACAAAGAGGTTGGTAGTCCTCTAGTGGATGATGCTTGTACACCTGTAGACATTGACATGACTCTTTCAGTCATGAGGTCGATCAAAAATTCTTCAAAAAATTTCTCTACCACGCTCAACTCGTCTGACATACATGCTCGGGGTTAACAATCTCAGGTTCGGAGGGTAACTTAGACACAGTAATGAGATGGAGAGCAAGATCATGATGATCACTGTGAAAAATAAACTTAGTCTGTGGGCTCAAACTCTCGGTTGGAAAAAGTGTTCTCGGTACATGGCCCAATGAGATAAATAGGTAACTCGATAATGGATCTCTTGCAACGGGTTAGAAGCCTTTAATAACATTGTTTTGTTCGTTACGACACGGTTCCAACGATCTGATGGTGAGCTATCTGACCATAAATTCCTTTCTACCAGTTTGGAGCGTTGGTTTAACTGTTATAATGTCCCCAATGGCTATATTTCTTCGCCATTGCGAAGTGTCATGTGTTGTTGTTCTTATATCCCGGTGAAGCTCCAATTTTGAAAATTTTCCTTCTGCAAGGTTCCCTCTGGAACCTTTTTCAAGTTGTCGATCTTGGCTCTCTTATTAATTAGATTTCTATCCTTCTTCCCAGTGAGCTTCGTCTCAGTATGCCTTTTTCCGTTCTGATTCTTATCTTATTTTTACTTAGATTCTTTCCTAAGATTCAAGGGTGATCCTTCTTCTTTATCTAGAATAGGTACTTCAATCTTCTGTGGGTCTTCTAGTGTTCTTGCAACTTCAACATCTGGGTCTTTGGTGTTAAATAGCTTCGATATTTTCTTTTGTTCTTCAATCAAGTGTGTGATCCTTATAGTCATGAATTCTTTTAACTCTTGCTTATTTTTCTCTAAAACTTCCTCTTCTTCTTGCCTTCTAGCCTGATCTCTTTCAATCCAAGGTTCTCCTAGTAGCATGGTAAATGGGGCATTGTTCTCAATAAATTTAATAATCTCAAAATCTTCCTCTGTCGAAGTTCCATTGGCATTCATAGGTATCCGAGTGAGCTTTCCACATCAGTTTATCTTCTTTCCTTTGAATAGTCTTATTCCTCCTAATGAAGGAATCATAGCAAGCCTCTCTATAGCTTCCCAAGTTCTCTTTTTCATGATATTCACCTGTGTTTCCTCATCTAGAACACAGTCAATGTCAAAGTCTCCTATTCTTGCTTCAAGGCATTCTTTTTCTTTGAAGATCTCTGATAATCTGACATGTCGGTGGTCATTCAAGGTTTCTTTCATCTGTAGCAATACTTTCTCTGATTCTTTTTGGGATTCTATCATAATCTTAGTTTTTGGATCCACCTTAGGGTTTTCTTGGTTCATATTCATTCTTTCAACCTTAGCAATCATTCTAGGGAAATCCAATTCTTCATGGTTCATGGCTTTACAACAAAGACAACTAGGTCTTCTCCCAGGGAATTCCTTAGCAAGATGTCTCGGTCTTCTGCAACTGTAACAGAGGGTTAATCCTCTCTTTCTTTTAAATTATCCCCAGCCTTTCCTGCACTACGCGCTAGGATCATGGTAGCTAACCTGCAAACATTCTTTCTAGGATCCTGCATACACTTATTAGTCCAAACATTCTTTCTATGCATAGGTATAACATATTTTTCACTATTCTTATTAGATCTACTCGTATAAAATCTTATTTCATCTATTAATACCCTAGTTTTCAAGCTAGGATAGAATCTATCAAACATACCTAGATCCATACAGTTGAAACAAAAATTTCCACTTATCTTACTTCTATAGAGCACAAATATTTCAGATCTAGAACTTTTCAATATTCTTACCTTTATCAGAGCATAGAGCTTTTAGATCTTACCTCTTTTAATAAAAAAATCTCAGTTTTACTTTTCTGAGAGCACAAAACTTTCATATCTTACCTCTTTTCTTCAGATCGGACTTATTTTCCTTAGCATAGAGCTTGTCAAACTAAGTAGAGTATTGTGCACTAGAGCAATAGATCTACACACAGAGCTTTCATAATTTTAGGTCGGATTTTTTCACAAAGCTTCTTCTTCCTCAGTTCCCAGCAATCACAGTTTCAGGTCCCAGCAACGGAACCATTTGTTGGCACAAGGGAAGAACCAGGGTTCAAAGCTACAATAGCGCACCAAAAAAACTGTAACTATTAGCCCTTTCGGCAACACCTGCGAAGCAAATGAAGTCTCACCCGATGTAGAGGCAGGGGTGGTTGCAGGACTTAGGTGTCTGCAACCTTAGCTGGGACACAAGTCTATGATTATAATACTTAATAGAGCACTTAGCACCATCAATTCATCATTATTTAACCAATATCTACTTCGCAGATAAAATAGAGCATCGCAACATTCACCCATATCTAATGTATCTAAGCACTTATCATAAAGAAATAGATTAGATCTAGCAGATTCGAGCACTAAGAAAGTTCACATAGGTCATATCTAGCATCCAGGGTCATCATAAGAACAAAGCACAAACAAATATATCAATCTATATCAAATCACTTAGCAAGTAAAGACATAAACATATCATAACATCGCATAGAGCAGAAAAACACAGTATTTACGTGGTTCACCCCCACCTTGGGGCTACGTCCACCAACTCTTCTTCTTTATTAGCTTCAATCAGTCATCTACATGCATAGAGCCACAAAAACCCTACTCTGCATAAGACAGGAGATCTTCGAGCACTTCGCCAAATCCTCCTTCCCCGATCTAGGTCTAGCACAAAGCCTTTCACAGTCTGTTACAACCACTTGCACTTAGCTCTACAAGTTTCTCACAATATGCACAGAGCATCTACAAACCATAATTGCACTTAGCACTTAGCTTATCGGCCAGGTTACTTATGTCACCTAGCTACTTATTTATACTTTACAAAATAGGCCTAAACATGGGTAAACCCATGGGTTGGCATCCCATACCCATTACATATTCCCAAATCACAAAAAGGACCCAAAAAGGGGCCGAGATCCCACGATCTCTGCTTCATCTTGCACTCTGCCTTCGACAGGATTTTGAAGTCCCAAAATAGGTCAAACTTGACCAAGGATCTCCCAAAACTTTGTCAAGGGCCAACAGAAAGGTTTGCCAACAGAAAACAAGGTCTTTTGCGAAGTCGCAAAAGCAGAGTTGATCCTAGTCATTAGAGTTGGGAAGGGCACGTGGAAGAGATCCACGGACTTCGAAGGAAGAACCCTTCAAAGAAAAGGAAGGAGGAGAACACTTGAAGAGATGGGAGCCGAAGCAATCATGGTCATCCATTGAGATAGGCCACGTGGCGTTAGATCAGCACTTCGTTGATTCACAAATCGGGAGAAGCGAAGGTAGGAGAAGTGAATACTTCTAATAGATGAAGTCACGAGGTAGATCATAGTCGTTGGTTTTGAGGAGAACATGGACCGTAGATCTGGTCCTGGAGAATTCACTGATTCAGGATTGGGAAAAAGGGAGAAATCATCTCGTAAAAGTTTGAAAGCGCGTAGTCGCAAAGGGAGATATCCCATGGTCGTAGTCTGTGGTCACATAAAAAGAGAGGAGCCTAGAAGAGGAGATAGCGTCCACTAGAATTAATATTCGAACAATTCTAAGGAAAGGGTTTGTGGGTTCCAAAAGACCTACGTCAAGGAAGGACGGACCTAGGTAAGTGAATCGGGTTCTAGCAAGGAGCCGAAGAGTCGCTCTGACTCAATGATTCGAACGATCCAAGACTGGGAGGTCGAGCAACCCTTTGGAGGGAAGGGGGTTTGCGCTAGAGTGGTATCAGAGAACAATTTTTGTCTGTAAACTTCAGGAGAAGGGGACGTTGGAGATTCTCTCAGTTACATAGTGAACAATAGACTTTCCAGGAGGGTAGGTAGAAGGTGAAAATGGCTACCGAATGCCATAGAAGTAGTCGAAGGAGAGATTTCCTGCAGAAAAGTAAGACAGAGATGGATAAGGAGCTCGAAGAAATAAGGGCAGAGATGGAGAGGATATCATTTAAGATGCAGCAGGAGGCAAAGGTGCACTAGAAATATGAGTGGCCTTTGAAAAGGACAGCTAAGTGGATTGTTTGAAAGTTGTTAGCCCGGAAGTGACAACAGGTGTTAAGGAGGTGGTTGAGATATGTCGAAAGCCTCAGTAGCAAGGGAAAGAGATCTGGGAGGAATCTCGTAGGTTTCCAGGTGGTCAATGTGAAGGGGTCAGTTGATCTCGTAAACTGCAAAGAGGACAAAGGAGACATCCCAAATTTCCAAGTGAGAAAGGTAGAAGAGAAGAGCTCAGCTGAGAGTTCATGTCAGCAAGGGTTGTTGATAGATGGAGAGACGGAAGAAAGGTCTCATCTGTATAAATATTCATGCAGAACTGCGAACCGTGTGAATGAAGATGATGACAAGTTGAAAACTTTCATCATGAGGGAGAAGGATCAGAGGAGCATTCTGACCATTGGAGGGGTCGAGATATTCCTACTAAGAAACCAAGGATAGGTTAGCATAGATGTTACAAGTGCAATCGAAGGACAGCAAGTTGAGACTGTCATGGAAGAGGAGGAACATATACTAAAGTCTTTCCCAACAAAATAGGAGCACCCAGTTGAGTTACTCACTCAATGGGAATTGGAGTTAAGGGCCCTGGAGGATTGGTTGGACATTCTGGAACCATAAGGTGGCTACCAATAAATAGCCATGCTAGAGGGGACATACCAGCATGAATTGTAGCTGGAGAGAGTTGGAATGGAACCAATCGAATAACTGACAGGAGTTAATCTTTTAGAAGAAATAGTTGAACAATAGTTCAGCGGCGAGAATGCGAAATTGGAGTCTACAATAGTGTGGCCAGTCAACATCACAAGGGATGAAATCCACATGGGAGATTAGAATGAGTGACCCAGGGAGAGACATGAGAAGCTGGATAGAAGGTAACCTGCACAAGCAGCAGGGAAGATGCAGCAACAGCAGCAGTGAAACCAAGGACCAGGAAGACAGCTCCAAGAGAAAGTTTGGGATCCAGGAGGATTTCAATAGAGTCAAGAAGCTCATGAGCAGAAGCTCATGAATTTTTGTAGTTGTGGAGTATGATGCAAGAGCATCACTCCATCTCAGCACTTGCTAGTTGATTAGCATGAGTGGTGCACATTAGAGGAAGGGAGAGGTGTCACCCTCTCATTTTTCCTTCGAGAATCAAAGGCATGATCAAGGCAATTAATGCCGACATGTTGAAGGAGTCAAGTTGTGCCTTCGCACAAGCTGGAGATAAGGTCACCATTAAATGGTTGATGGTAGGAGGGATCTGCATCCGATTCGGATCAGATTTCCATCATTGTAATCTACCCATTAGACAGGCATTTTGAATGGTGTGATTAGACACCACTATCTTAGGTTGGAGGGAAGCTCGTCAAGCCCCTCTTGTATAAACTATTGTATAGTTGCAATAGAGTAATTTAGAGAAAGAGAGAGAGAGAGAGAGAGACAAGACTCGATTGTATCTTAGACTCACATTGTAATGGACATTCCACCATTAATAGAAACAACAGTTTTTACTATTTGCAAATTTATGTATAATGGATGCTTTGTTATGAATGGCATTCGTATGTATTTGAGTTGTAGATGTATGTTAGAAATAATCTGCAGGGATAGAGATATATTCTTATATCTGTGAGTGTGACAGATTAAGTCTGGTTCTCTAGGATAAGTGCAAGGAGTGCACGACAAAGGGTGGAAACTCTGTGAGTTGACGCAAGGGGCATGTGTCTAAAATCAGTGGAGTTAGAAGAGAAGTTGCTAGGAGGGCATACTAGGATAATTCACAGACTCGAAGGGAAATTTCAAGGTTGTTGAACAACTTGGAAAGAGAGACTATGTGGGAGGAAACACAGCGCAGGGTTACTGAAGACTCTGAAATACTCTGCTAGGAGGGCATAGAGAAAGTGCGAGGGTGCACAAGAGAAACACCTTATGGAGTGTTGGAATCCTTAAGATAATCCCACAATTACTGAACATTCTGAGGAAGGAAGGCTTTGCAAGAGTGCATCGACAAAGGAAAGGAGATGCCTTAAGACTTCCAGATAGGATAAGGGAGGAGTCATTGAAAGTATTAGTTGAGCGTAAGGAGTGCGCCAAGGACTCTATAAGTTCATATTACAATATCATGAGGAAAAGAGTTAAGTTGTCAGGGGGGCATGAGAATATCCACTGAAGGATTTCAAAGGAACTGGTAACCTTGAAGGTTTTCAAGCCGAAAAAAGTCGCAGGAGAGATGCGCAGAACTCTGGAAGGAATGTAGAAGGAGATCAAAGACAGCCTAAGTCTCTAGAATGGAAGAAGTTCTAAGTGTGAAAAAGGGACCGAGGACATGCAAAGTCCCGAAGTTCCGAACTAGTCAAGACCGTCCATCATCAGTATTGATAGGTGGCAAAAGATCAAGGGATTCGAGAGCGAGTGCTCCGAAAGGTTTTCCAAGAGAAAAAAGGTCTTTCACGAAGTCGCGAAAGCAGAGTTGACCCTAGTCATTAGAGCTGGGAAGGGCACATGGCAGAGATCCACGGACTTTGTAGGAAGAACCCTTCAGAGAAAAGGAAGGAGGATAACACCCAAAGAGTTGGGAACCGAAGCAATCCTGACCATCCATTGAGATAGGGCATGTGGCGTTAGATCATCTCTTCATTGATTCACCAATCAAGAGAAGCTAAGGTAGGAGAAGTGAAGACTTCCGAAGGACGAAGTTGTGAGGTAGATGATAGTCGTTGGTTGTGACGAGAACGTGGATCGTAGATCTGGTCCTGGAGAATTTGTCAATTCGGGATAGGGAAAAAGGGAGTAAGCAGCTCATAAAAGTTCCGAAGAACGTATTTGTGAAGGGAGCTGGCCCACGGTCATAGTCTGTGGTCACATAAAAAGAGAGGATACTAGCAGAGGTGCTACCGTATGTTGGCGTTAAGATTTGAACAACGCTAAGGAGAGTGCCTGCGGGTTCCACAAGACCTACGTCAAGGAAGGAAGGACCTGGGTAAGTGAATCGGGTTCCAGCAAGGATCCGAAGAGTCGCTCTGACTCGGTGATTCAAATGATCCAAGACCAAGATGTCGAGCAACCCTTTGGAGGGAAGGGGGTTTGCGCCAATGGTGTAGATTCAAGGTGAGACAGTTTTGTTGACAAACAAAGTATAGGATTTGTCTAAAGGAAAATAAATGCATGGAAACATCTAGTATGCTATGTGAAAAATATAAGGGCACCATAGAAATGATTTCCTAGTGATGGGTAATTATACTACCATAGGCACTAAACCCATTCCTCATAAGGTATAACTTAGATTTATATGAAAATTACAAACAAGGGGGATACGACACATATTATTTTCATATGATACAAAAGTATCAAATGACTACAAACATGTCATTCTACAAAATTTGCAAATTCATAGAACATGACATGAACAACTATAGTTCATTATAATTGATAAAGGAAAACACAGTGGACACCTATCAAGTGTAAGGGAAAAAAGATAATGGAGGTTGAGGATATGGAGGATTCAAAGGAAACAGAAAAGGTAGATATGGAGGTGTGAGAATATTGAATTGTTTCAATTATGGAGAATTTAGACATATTGCATGGCATTGTACAAAACCATGATTACTCTGCACCTATTATCATAGTACAAACCATAAAATAAAAGAGTTCCCAGATTTGATAAAGAAATGGGAAGAAAATAAAGTGCACATTGTGATGAAAGAGCTATGTAGAGAAGATGGATGCACTACATAGGCACATGCAATAATAAAAGGTAGTGTAAGAATTGGGTTGGATGCAATAGCAATAATCATTGGGAAAATTAGAAAATCTATGCCCACCCCACCAAATTTTGATGCAAGAAGACAAAAATAATTATTGTGTGATAGAGACACTGAAGAATGCACCTAACTATGAGAGGAAGGCATAAATGAGTAGGATCCAAAAAGATGAGTTTTCTAGATATGTTAGTGGTTTTTTGAAATGTTGATTAAGTTGTTGAGTGATCAAAAGTTATCTAGGTGAGTAACAAATATCTTATCGAGATAATTTATTATATTTGAGGATGATGAACTCATTTTGGCTCCCATTCATGAACATAACAATAAACAGGTTAAAAAATAAGAGAAGAAGCATAGGAAGAGAATTCAAGATGACCATGGAGTTGGGAGGTTATGAAATAAAGGATGTCATGTTGGATCTAGGATCGAATGTGAACATTCTCCCTAAAAAATCATGGGAGCTGATGGGGAAGCCAAATTTGGTTTGGTCACCCATTTAGCCAAGACTAGTAAATTGGTACAAGATTGTCCCTATTGGAAGAGTGGAATATGTGGAGGTAAAAATATATGGGTGAAAACTATGGCTTATTTCTAAGGGATCGAGATTATGGACAAGATGGAACCCTACCCATCCTTGTTGGGTATAGTTTGGGTGTTTGACAATGATATTATTTTGAATCTTAAGAAAAAAATGATGTCATTTATGCACATATACAAAAGTGGCTAGATTTTTTATATGCACATATACGGAAGTGGTCGGCTTCTGTATATGTGCATATACAGAGGCCACCTTTCATATATGTGCATATACGGAAGTACACCACTTATGTATATGCGCATATACATAAGCCAACCACTTACGTATATGTGCATATACGAAATCCAACCACTTCTGTATATGCACATATATAGAAGTTGACCACTTTTGTATATGTGTGCATATATGGAAGTCAATCACATATGTAATTGCACATATACAGAAGCCACCTTCCATATATGTGCATATACATAAGTGGTCAACTTCATTATATGCGCACTTATGTATATAGGCATATAGGGAATCACACATTTATGAAAGCATCCTTCTATACATATCGGTATATATACTAAGTATATATACCAACATATATACCTAGTATATATACTGGTATATATATTAAGTATATATACTAAGTATATATATACCAACACATATACCTAGTAGGTATATGCATATGTGTCGGTATATATACTTAGTATATATGTCAGTATATATATTTAGTATATATACCGATATATATACTAGGTATATATGTCGACATATATATATATATATATATATATATATATATATATATATATATATATATATATATATATATATATATATATATTGTAACGTCCCCAGCCACCAACCGGTCTGGTAACGCCACTACTCGAAGACTTCACTTAGCTCCGATACCAAACTATAACATCCTCAGCCAACACACCAGGTAATGCTACCACTGTGGAATATACACTTGTATAATATATGCATTTTAATGAATTAAAACACTTAATCACATAATTACTACTACCATACACAATCAATGGAACTAACAGTAGTTCATATATGCAACAGAATACATGATAACATTCAAGCATCACAGACATGCATAACATATAAATTAAGCACAGACTGATATTTATCTTTTCAACTGGAGTAACAACACCAACTACGTGTAGACCTTCCACGAACCTCCCAGCCTTAGACCACACTGCTCATCACTCTCAACAGTAGGTCACCCCTGAGATGGGACTAAGCTCCACCAAGCAAGGGATTCCTAGGCTAGGCAAGGTCAATAGGGAAGTCACACATTTAAGAGGAAGGATTCTCTCCCAACAGCCACTTACGCCCACTGCTCACAGACTCTCACTCCCCACATCAAAGATGATTTAAAGGATGGAAATCTATTTTAAAATGTAGAAACCTTGGCGAATATTACTAATCCTTCATATGCCAACTATAAAATGTTTGGTGATATTTTTGTAAAAATATTCAAATATCTAAGGATTTTATATAGTTTGTATAAAATTTTGGCGATTTTTAAGGTAAAATAATTTTATCCTATAGAATTTGGGCAAATCAATTTTAGAATAGCTAATCTTTTTTTGGGAAAAACCTTGGAAAATTAGCCCATGAGCGAAATTTAGCCCCTAAAATCATCCCTGCACCACATGCATGTCCCACCCCATGAGTATACACCTTCACTGTCACACAGTCCACCGGTTTCTTCACCTCCCTTGCCTTGGGCTTCAGTAACAAGCTAGACCATAATTCTCAGAGCTTTGTAGCAGCTACGGGACCCCTTCCAAGAGTTCTCACTTCCTCAACACACTCTCTCTCCTAGAGAAATTTGCTCACAGGTGTTTCAAAATAAATTCGTGAGTGCGGACACAGACCAATCTCCCTAGATCCACCTGGATCTAGAACAAAACAGGATAGAATAATACACTTTCCCTAGACTTAACCTATTGAATGAACTAAGAATTAAGGATTGTGGACATACCTTATGAACGCTTTCCTTATATCTCTGTTGTTCCAAGCTTCGCTCTAATGCTCTTGCACCGTTCAGATCACAACAGTACAAACAGTACAAACCAATCAAAGTAAAGGCAATTTAATATATTCAATGGCTAGTCTATACATATGATCAAGGAATTATGTAATAAAGTGA
Organism: Picea engelmannii; assembly: GCA_009831015.1. Classification (NCBI taxonomy): domain Eukaryota; kingdom Viridiplantae; phylum Streptophyta; class Pinopsida; order Pinales; family Pinaceae; genus Picea; species Picea engelmannii. The sequence goes on from ML786277.1 coordinate 742,570, forward strand.
CATCATCTTTATGGGAAAGGGACATATTACTGTATTGATTAATTGAAAGTGAAACTTACAACCTGAGCCTTGATGTCGTAGGTCTCCTTTCGATGGCTCCTAGCTCTGACACACACACTTTCTCATGCATGAAGAAATTCAACCACATATGATGACCTTACTATTGTCTATTGCTGCTGTAGCATCAGTCCTCCATACAGTCTTGCACTAATTCTCCAATCAATCTCTTGCTAGCTTGCTTCTAACCTTTTCCATGAGCAATCTCCTCAATATATAGGAGAAGATAGATTAGTTACTTGGATAGGGAATGATCCCAAGATATCTGGAAAGTCAGTACTTTGCCAACCATTCGAAAGCCAACTCATCCTTCTAGAAGATTCCTTCTAGAAGAATCAAGAACTTATCCATTTTCCTCCTTTAAGAACATGTTTGCACCCTAACCATGAGTACAGTGCGAGAAGTTCGCACCCTAGCTGAATGTAGCCTGCGAGAAAGAAGCATTCTCGCAAGAGAGTATATATGCAGCCTACGAACTATCTTTAAAATATGATTTCTGGAAGATTACAAGTGTAACCTTTCTCAGGAAAATGTTCTTAGTGAAGAGCTTGATATTCCATCATCATGACATTATCATGACATCATCTTAATGACCAAAATTGTGGATAACAATAGGCCTGACAACCTGCCTCTTTAATGCACAGCCACCTCTCTCACCTGGAGAGAGTGTTGCTCACGGGACTAAAAACCTACTTCTTCAACCACTTTTGACTCAATTCCAACAAGGTACAGGTGACAAAAACAGCAACAGGGAAAACGGTTATGAACACCCAACCGGTAACAGTCGAACCCTAAGACATAGCAATGCTCAAGCGGTTACAGGGTGCATCGGGATTCTCAACAAGAAACACAGGATGAATTCACAGCTTTTGTTTTCAGAGATGCATGAGGGTATGCAGAGATCGATCGCAGAGGCACAACAACTTAGATGATAGATTAGTCCATAGGTTTTCCCCACTGGGTTCAGGGTGCGGGGCAAGAAAAACACAGAGGTCGATGTGCAGGTCTCTGGTTCAGATGGAGGATGGAAGAATGACCGACCCCCAACACAAACTGATGCTTTAGATTTAACTGCATGTGCCCAGATCGACACTTGTATTCATGGAGATACATGCGCTCCACTTCACACTCGTTCCCTTTCCTAGGAACTTAGGATAAAAAACTTGTCTTTCACACAGCTTTTGGAATAATAATAAATTATTGTTCTCAAGGACTTAAGCCCTTAATATTAAACCCTCTTTCCAAACTTTCAGCCCCCTCTCCCTTACCCATCCTTTTGGAAGATTAGTCCCCCATCACTCTTTCTTTGTGGTCGGTCTACACGCAGCAATGTTTATATTTTATTAATGATCTGCATAATTACATATACAAAATTAGTCTCCTAGCCTTTAACACCTAGGCTCTTCAGCCTAATAAACACATAAGCCCACCAACTTATATACACTTGGCTCACCATCCTATAAACATAATTACAATTTATAATATAACTGGGGCACGTCCTTGGGGTATTACAATCCCCTCCCCTTATTTTTGCATTGTCCTCAATGCAACTCTTTATGGAACATTAGCGAGATTTCCAAAATCTTCAAAAATATGTGGATATTCTTCCTGTATAACATCCTCATGGTCCCATGTCCCGTCCTCAGGACCGTACTGGGTCCACTAGACCTTTACAAGCCCTATGGCTCGATTCCAGAGCTGTTTGATCTTCCGGTCCAATATGTGCATCGTATGCACTTGCAAGATGCCTTCTTGCTCCACCTGAATCACATTCCAATCAATAACATGATTAGCATAACGTATATATTTCTTAAGAAATGAAACATGAAACACATTATGTACAGTCATGGATGCAGGTAATGAAAGCATATATGAAATGTATATATATGTATATACAGGCATTTCTAATAACATTATAACATGTATACAAGATACACAACATACAATAAATAGAGAATTGATACTTATCTTTTGATTGAGAAGACCTTCCACATCAACATGGTCTAGACCAAGGTACCAAACCTCAACAGCACTCCAACCAACGGTCTCTCCTTCCCCACATGACTGTCCCACCCCAGGAATGTACACCTTCACTGTCACACAGTCCATCAGCTGCTACACCTCCCTTTCCTTGGGCTTCAACAACATGTCAGACCGGAAGTCTTAGAGCATCGTGGCTCAAGGAGTTCCAACTGCCCTCAGAGGTCTCCAATAAACATCTTCCCAAGCTACTCTTTGTATTCAACATTCTAACTTTAATCAACATCATCTCATATGCATCACCCACATGCAGTTATCATCAGAAAACATAAAAGAATTCATTTAGGAACTCCAACTTAGTTCAAAAATGAATTCAACTTTTTTCCCCAAAACATGAAATTATATTTCATAATTCTTCTTGGTTGTTGCCATATTAAGATTGCAACCTTCCTTGTGGTTTTCAACAAGCACCACACTGCATACCATTTTCTTGCAAGGCTTCATCTTGCATACTGCCAACAATTGTCAGTATTTCGTGTACATCATAATTCAATTGTAATATGTACAGAACCATATGCAGTGAATTTAGAATTGTCTGCATCTAGCAATTCAATCATAATTACCAAACAATTTAATAAAATAGAATGACTTGTCATTCTATGCATATGCATGTTCACGATAATATATGTAAGTTCATTACTTCTTTTTCTGAACACGAAAATTTCCTATAGTTAATGATCATGTGGCTACTTGACTTGCAACTTTCCTGTTGCATTTTCTAACACCTCCCTAAAGTGTCTTCAACTTCATGAGTTAACAACATTTCAGTTGTTAGTAACACTTATTTCCATGCAATAATAAAACATATTCAACCATTGCATTTAGTATACAATTCTATGACTTACTATGCATTAGTTCAATTCTCAATGCATACTTATTCAGTGCACCTTGCATTGAATTACATAATTCTCTTTATCTCAATCATGTATCTCACCATCCATAAGTTGGAATGCAGGCCAATGTGTTGACACATTCTCCACACACTTCTTGTTGTCTTCCCAATTAATTGGATGCCTTCCTTTTCGACTTGAACACTACACCAAGAATATAATTCTATGGTGTTCATTAGTGTTAGCAAAAAGGTTGCAGTCCAAGTATTATTTAAAGGTAGGAATATTTTAGTACATGTGTGACTCATGACCTTTCCATATCCATACCTTGCCATATCCAACCATTTCCTAGTCTCATACATGACTAGCTTACTGGCATTCATTCCTATAACAAGTTCTTATCTTTTAATTCTTTGGTTATTTCCCCATAACCAAATTAACCTGACATTCTACTATGTCAATGTGTGCATTCAGAACCTAAAAGATTTGAATTAATACAGACCTCCAACCTTTACCACATCCAATGGTATGCACTCAATAATATAATCATGTGATTTTATAAAATAACTCTGGCTGAAGAAATTCTTACCTAAATTTCCTTTCAGCAATTATGCAAAAAGAGTAATAAAAACTCATACCTGCATGATTGCCATTAATAAATTTTATACTACCTAAATGTCTGATGGAAGTAGAAGCTTACGTGCTTCTTTTATCAAACTTATAACCAACACTTCATCTCTTTGTTTCTTCCCTCCTTATGCAACAACATCACCAACAACACTTGAAAACACGCAAGCATTATTTCCTATGGCTGGCCCAACAAGCCGTAACATACTCGTTGCCATAGAAATTGCAGCAACTTCTTTCTCCCTATAAAACTTTTCCTTGTTGATCCCAGAAGTCTACAATTCTTCCCAGATTCCCGAATCTTCTTGTGCTCCCATTGTGATCACTATGCATGACTATTCCTTCCCTAAGCACTTTTGACGTAGTGCCCCCACCTCAGCAGGGCCTGTTGACCTCCCGGTCAAAGGATATTCAACTCTTAGAGCTGGAGCAACTTTTCGGGTCCCTACTAGAACCTCCATGAAACAAATCCACGGGCCTTGCGCGAAACCTCACCCGCGTGAAATACTGGCAATGAAAGCTTCCTCTATGTGACCACCAGATATGACCATGCGCCTATCCAAAAGGTGATTCACGATGTCGAACTTTGGGTGTTTTACTGCGAGTCAACCCTGACTCTTTTGATCCCCAAACTCCGAACGAAGAGCCTAGTGAGTGCTAGCTCCATTCCCTTGAACTTCAATGATATGACCTCTGGCTATGACCTAGGATCCAATTCCCACGTGCTTCGGTACTTTGATCTTTGCGATGTCAGAAGACTATTCACCTCCCTCCTTCTGATTTCTGAATCCTTCTCCCCGACGAAGGAGATCGACATTCAAATTTTCTTTCAGACTGACACCCCAAACTATTCCTCTTGAGATTTGAAGTGTTAAATGACTCTCAGCTCTTATCTTCCTCACGAATCCACTGGATCTAATGGTGCACAACTGTCAGCACCTCTCTCCTCCAGGGATCTCTATCGTTCGTTGAGATTATTGACAGGTTTCTTCTATACAACTCTGTGTCAACCCTTCTAAACTTGTTTTCCACGAGGTGACTTCAACCCTCTTATTTCCTTTGAACACTTGAATACTCTATCCTTCCCTCGGGTTGGATAATTCTAAGACTTAACTTAGCCTGTGCACACCTTGCACAACTCTATGATACCCTTTCACTTTTGTTGGTATAAGTTTCATGGTATCTCTCTTGATATTTCTAAGGTAAACCCAAAATATGTCGACGCACTCCTTGCAGACTTTTTGTTGCACTCCTTGCAGGAATTCATTCAACATCTAGTTACTCTTCAGGACTGAACTTCTTCAGCCCTTTTCTGATGAAAAAATTTAGTACTTGAGGTTTTCTTGTACTCTTCTCTTCCCTTTTCCAACTAGCCTCAAACTTGACTTGCCTAGGCAATCTCTAGCGTATCGTAAGGATGCACATATTCCTCCTTTGCTAGCTGCATAGAATTAACTGAAAGTACTTATTTCACCTTACCATCATAGCTTCAAGTGGTACCTTCAACCTCTTGAGTTGTCACTCATGGCTCTATGTCACTTAAGAGGGATTATTGTCAGGCACCATCTCCTCTTCATTCAAAACCATGCATAGAACTATTTTCTTCTTTCTGGTTTCTTATTGATTTCTCTTTAGAAGTCACTTCACTTTTAAATGATTTGACTTGATATCTCCATACGAACTTATGGTTCCATTATCATGTATTGCAGATGGATTTCTCCACCTAGCATTCACATTTGATGTAAAAATATTGTCACTTGGACTGTCTTCCCCAAACAAGAATCCCATTTTTGGTTTCCATGCTGCTTATTGAACCCAACATCTGATCCAATGACAATCTCATATGTAGAAAAAAAGAATTTTCCATGTCCTTCTTCCTTCTTTCTTCTATATGAATACATCTCTAGCACTTTTTATGTTTTAATGTAACCATTACATATGGAATCATCTTTCTGAGACCTTCCCAATCATAGCTTCCTTGCTCAATTCTGAGCCTTGAGAAGAAAGATATGATCCTTTAAAACTTGTGCTTCTTCTCCGATGCACTTCTTGTGCAACGATATCTTTTCTCTAAGATAATGGCTCTTAGATCTTTGTTGGACCCTATCATAAAGTTCCAGGTCTTCAGTGTTCTTTTGATGTGGGTTTGAACCAAACGAAACCCACCTGCTTCCTTCCTAACCCTTCTCCCTTCTTTAACATAGTTTTCAGGCACTATCCCCTCGATCCATGTGACCATGGGCCATGATCAAGCACTAGATCAAAAGGTGCTTGCTTGGGACTTCGACTTCAGAATTTTTCAAAGTACAACACAACAATCTCTCAGAGTTTTGAGTTACCGAACTCGTGAAGTAGGGTGGATCAAGGGTCCACATCTACCCAACATCCGATGGTACACACTCACTACGGAACCTCGGACGTCTGAGTTCCGGGACTTTGGGTCTTCGGGACTTCGGGACTTCGGAGCTTCATATCTTTGGAGGATCTCACATCCACACATCCGAACTCCTAATCTCCAAGCATTCCCAATTACCTTTGGTGACATCTTTACATCACATCACGGAGTTCTCTTCCAATTGCGGGGGCATGTAACGACGGTTTGGAGTAACCCGCCTTTCATCCCGCAATTCTTCTGATGCTAACACATAACCCCTCGGTGAAACCAGGGTTTAGATTGTGGGACCACCTCGGAGAATTAACTCCCATGCAACTTGGATCCCCGCAATGCCTTCTGGTCATTGATCTTGATGTATCATGATCAACGCCAGTGTGGGTCCTCTATCCTTTAACTACGTTGCGTAACCTTGGGGTCCCGCTAACTCTGCTCATATAGAATGCCACATGGTGTAATACTAGCAGCTAACACATGGCTCATTCATATGAGTGACATGTGTCATGTTCCATACGACATTTCAATCTTCTACGGGTTCAAAACCCACTGACATGTGGCGCGAAATGAGAGTGGAGATATAATAAAGAAATGCACAGAGATATCGTGTATATCTAGTAATATAAAATAAATATATCAGAGATGCAACCATAAACACAGAGATACAGTAATACACGATTTCTATTAATGAAAGAAATGTACAGAGACTGTAAAAATACAGAGTGAAAAACTCGCTAGAATGGCGGCAACTTATCTCTGAGAAGAGATGTGATGGCTACTCGCATTCGCAAGAAGATGGTTACAATGAGGCTCTGGAGGCCTTTTTACAATAATCGGGAATGCCAAAAGTCCTAGACATCCAAAAACCTAACCCTAGGAGATGAAGTACCAAAATTCATGTGGGCCCCGTTTGGGTAAGTTGGTGCATCAACTTCCCGGGTCGTAACTTTTGCATACGATCTTCGTTTTAGGCGTGTGATAGCTCGTTGGAAAGGTATCGTCGAGGAGATTCATTTTGGGGGATCAATAATGCCTTTGGCTATCATTGAGAACCTCGATCTCGAAAAAACTTCATTTAGGCCCTCAAAATGGCCCCGGAAGTGAAAACCTGCTAAAAATAGTAAATTGCCAAAATGGCCAGAAAACTGTTTTGAGCCATTTGGAAAAGGTGGGTGGCCCCCGATATCCACCTGGATCAATCCTCCCTCCTTGGGAAGCAATGGTCTCCATTGCGTTGAGTTCCCGGGGGAGAGGGAAAAGCATTTGTTGAATCTGCATCTTGGTGAGCTGCTTGTCTTGTTGGAGAAGTCACACTGCTTAGTTTGTGGAAATCTGTCACGAACCTGTGGCTGAAAGGTTTGGACCTTTTTAAGCAGTCTGGCTATTTTAGATGACTGTGTGCAGAAGGAATCTTCGTGCTTTGTTGCAACCTTGTTGACCTGTTTTTGTTGGATAGAAGGTGCTTTGGCCGAAGTTGTG
>ML786277.1:752420-766100 GCA_009831015.1 Picea engelmannii
ATCTCGAAAAAACTTCATTTAGGCCCTCAAAATGGCCCCGGAAGTGAAAACCTGCTAAAAATAGTAAATTGCCAAAATGGCCAGAAAACTATTTTGAGCCATTTGGAAAAGGTGGGTGGCCCCCGATATCCACCTGGATCAGGTGCACAACCCATGTGTCCATGTCAAACCAAGTGGCATCACCATGCCATGTCACTTCGGAGTTTTGGCCTTCGGAAGTCCTTACGCTTCCTTCCTTCCAATCTTCTGAAATCTGAAATTGTGAACGTCTTTATCTTTCTCTCTTGGTTTGATCTAACAGTAAGCTTTTTCCAAGATCTACGATGTAGATTTCCTCCAGGACCTCAAATCTTTGGGCCTTAGAAGTTTGTGCATCAACGCATCCCACTTCTCCTGATTTTTGAACTCTGAAAGGATTCTAGGATAACCCTTCTACACCTTCTCTAGATCTGACGGTCGTAAAGGATTTCCCTTCCTTCCGAATAGATTCTACGGTCCCAACACCACCAGTGTTGTGATCTCTCTCTCTATGGCCAAATACCATGTAAGTTGCAGTTTTACGATACTGCTACTCCTCCTGAGCTTCGTAACATGACCAAGGTAACCTCTTGGCACTCAGGAATGTTTCTGAGGTCCAAAATTAGTTCCTCTTAACATAATTTTCACTTGAAACCTTGGGTCCAATGACCACTTACCCAGCCCATCCAGGCTCCGCGTTGAAACCTTGGGTCAAAACTTGAGTTTTTTCCATTTCAACAACAAATACTTCCAAAACTCTTGCTTCAAATTCCACTAATGTGGCCCATCCAAGCTCAGTGTTGAAACCTTGGCTCTGATACCAAATTGTAATGTCCCCAGGCACCAACCAGCCTGGTAATGCCACTACTCGGAGACTTCACTTAGCTCCGATACCAAACTATAACATCCCTGACCAACACAGAGACTGGGTAATGCTACCACTGCGGAATATACACTTATATAATATATGTATTTTAATTAATTAAAACACTTAATCACAATAATCACAGAATTACTGCTACCATACATAATCAATGGAACTAACAGTAGTTCATATATGCAACGGAATACATGATAGCATTCAAGCATCACAAACATGCATAACATATGAATTAAGCACAGACTGATAGTTATATTTTCAACTAGAGCAACACCACCAACTGCATTCAGACCTTCCACGAACCTCTAAGCCTTAGACCACACTACTCATCACTCTCAGCAGTAGGTCACCCCCAAGCTGGGAATAAGCTCCATCGGGAAAGGGATTCTTAGGCTAGGCAAGATCAATAGGGAAGTCACACAATTAAGAGGAAGGATTCTCTCCTAGGAGCCACTTGCGCCCACTGCTCATAGACTCTCATTCCCCACATGCTTGTCCCACCCCAGGAGTATGCACCTTCATTGTCACATAGTCCATTGATTGCTTCACCTCCCTTTCCTTGGGCTTCAACAACAGGCTGGACCTAAATTCTCAAAGATTTGTAGTAGCTACAAGACCCCTTCCATGGGTTCTCACTTCCTCAACACACTCTCTCACCTAGAGAGAGTTGCTCATAGGCCTGACAACCTGCCTCTTCAATCCATAACCACCTCTCACCTAGAGAGAGTGTTTCTCACAAGCTTGACAACCTGCTTCTTCAACCACTTTCGACTCAGTTCTAGCAAGGTACAGGTGACAGCGACAACAACAGGGAAAACGATTATGAACACCCAACCGGTAACAGTCGAACACTAATACATAGCAAGGCTCAGGAAGTTATAGGGTGTGTCAGGCTTCTCAACAAGCAACACAGGATGACTTCATGATTTATGTTTTTAGAGATGTGTGAGGGCATGCATTAGTCAATCGCAAAGGCCCAACAGCGTATACGGAAGATCATTCCACGAGTTTTGCCCACTGGGTTCAGGGTGCAAGGCAAGAAAAATGTAGAGGTCGATGTGCAGGTCTCTGGCTCAAATAGAGGATGGAATAATGACTGACCCCCAACACAAGTTGATGCTTCATCTTTAACTGCATGCACCTAGGTCGACACTTGTCTTCCTGGAGCTGCATGTGCTCCACTTCACACTCGTTCCCTTTCCCAGGAACTTAGGATAAAAAACATGTCTTTCACACAGCTTTTGGAATAATAATAAATTATTATTCTCAAAGACTTATTCCCTTAATCTTAGCCCCTCTTTCCAAACTTTCATCCCCCTCTCCCTTACCCATCCTTGTGGAAGCTTAGTCCCCCATCACTCTTTCTTTGTGGTCAGTCTACATGCAGCGATGTTTATATTTTATTAATGATTTTCATAATTACATATACAAAATCAAGCTCCTGGCCTTTAACACCTAGGCTTGTTGGCCTAATAAACACATAATCCCACCAGCTTATATACACTTGGCTCACCAGCCTATAAACATAATTACAATTCATAATATAACTTGGGCACGTCCTTGGGGTATTACATATATATATACCAGTATATATACTAAGTATATATATCGGCATATATACTAAGTATATATGTTGGCATATATACTAAGTATATATACCACCGATATATATACCTATTATATATACCGACATATATACTATACGAAGTATATATACTAACATATATACTATACTGAGTATAAATATCGACATATATACTAAGTATATATACCGATGGAATATATACTAAGTATATATACCATTGGTATATATAGTTAGTATTTATGTTGGTATATATACTTAGTATATATGCCATCATATATACTCAGTATATATGCCGGTATATATACTAAGTATATATACTGACACATATGCATATACCTAGTATACTAGGTATATGTTCCAGTATATATACTGAGTATATATGTCGATATATATACTAAGTATATATACCGGTATATAAAAATACTAAGTATATATACCTATTATATATATCAACACATATGCCTCAGCTTGATTATTTGTTGATATTCGCAATCTCCATGAAAAGGAGAGTCCAATTTGTCCTCCTAGGGAGAAAATAACCCCAGTCGCTCCTGCCACTCCTGGGTTAGCTTTCGAGGCACCATCAAATCTTAAAATATGTTTCTCATGATTGTTCTTCTAGATGTCAAACTCCTGAGTTGGTAAGTGAAGTTGCCAAGATATATTGGGAGGTATTTGCTAACTATGTTGATATAGGCTTGCTCCAAATTGCGGAAATCGATGGAGCCAAGTGTCTTCTTCTTGAGTTAAATGTTACTGCAAGACTAACTTCGGGTGTTTTTCTTAAAGAACTCGATCATTAAACCCAAACACTTTATGGCCACCTGTTCCAGGGGGTCATGACTCCTAAAAATATATTTTGGTATATATACTTAGTATATATGTCGATATATGTACTTAGTATATATGTTGGTATATATACTTAATATATATACTAAGTATATATACTGATTATATATATTGATATATACACTTAGTACATATTTTGGTATATATACTTAGTATATATGTCGGTAAAGTATATATACCAGGTATATATGTCAGTATATATACCTAGTATATATACCACCGGTATATATACTCAGTATATATACCAATATAGTTACTAGCCAATGGAAAGCATTATCCACCATGCACTAAGCCAATTGTTGGATTAGGGAATGGTTCATGTACTCCATTCTGAATGGATGTAATGTTCATAGCTTTTGCACACATGTCATCCCTCAAACATGAAATGGATAACCGACGATCATTCCTTGGGCAAACCGCATAACACAAATCATCGTGAACTCTTGACGGGACATGAGGTACATCGAGTTGGTCGAAGAGACGTGAGGTCAGGCACAAACCATCGTGAACTCCTGACAGGACATGAGGTAGAGAAAGCTGGTCAAAGAGACGTGAGGTCAGGCGATGTTTAATGCTACACCTCTACCTTGTTTACTCATCCACGCTCATTTTTTAATTTGAAAAAACTTGTCAAGATTGCCTCACCCTGCATTTACCCTTGAATCCCCTTTTTTGTAATTGCATGTCCATGGAAACTTGAAGCATGGTGATGCATTTATATGTTTTAATGTACATATTGTCTCTGGCTTGGAATAATTTCTATGTTTTCCACTGAAGATTGAAAACAAAATTCTTAATTGCTCTGTTTTTAATTGGATTTCTAGACCTTTTCCATCTCCTCCATACATTAAATCTTTGAGGATCCAGTGAATTTTCCTACCCTACCCTACAATATTATCCTGTAACCTTGTATTTGATTAATTTAGATCTATGACTCCATTTTCCCAATGGCCCATTTTCCATGTTCCAACCAAACATTTCAAACAATTCAAAAAACCAAACCTTGTACTATTATAACTAGCCTAAAGTTTTCATCAAACAAAGCTAAATCTTACAGAGATATCCGTCTATAAGACTAGGAGGGATAGATATTGGACTCCAAAGTGGTTTTGTAGTTACCTCTGTAAACTTCTTCCTCAGCCTGAGAAATTACAAATTAATAACATGGGCTATGATGGACAAGGAATATACAAGAGAATACAAGGCATTTTGAGCCCCATTGTAGCTACAATGTGGGTCAAGAATGAAGGCCTGGGATTCGATGGCAGAAGTGAAAATCCCATAACCATGAAAACAATTTTTTTGAAGGAAAAAGACATGTCGGAGTTGGCATGCTCATCAGGAGAAAGAGCAGCAGTAAGTGACAGTGGTATCTCACTACCACCTCATCCTTCTTGAGAAAGATTGAAGAAGGGAAACAATAAGAAGAGCTTGAAGACTTAGCTTGCATGATCACTTAGGAGAAGAAACAAACCAATCAGCTAAGGAAAGAAGAAGAAGAAGAAGACCGATAGGTATTAACTCTTCATCAAACAAGACATCCCTTGTTTGCCACTGCAACAAGAAGACATGCCATAATGCTTTTAGTTGTTTGTACTTAGAGGCTTGCTCATTTTGCAAGAAGAAATGTCATCTTGAGGAATCTTGCTAGGATAAGCAATCCATATGCCACAAGCCTAAATGGTTTCAAAGGAGGAACATCAAGACGAATTATCCAATCCAACAGAGAACTCAAAGACACATGGAGAGGAGTATGATAGGAAGTCCTCGTAGTATCAACAAAAACTTTTACCACCATTTCAAGTTGAGTGGACATTGGGAAGCAAAGTATTGGCGACTTCATCTAGATATTCACCCCTAAAACCGAACAACAGAGAGAAGAGTGTGGAGAGTGAAGAGTAAAGAGGATGAAGAGTTTCTTACATCTCCAACCCAAGGAGAAGAATTTGTCCATGGAATTGCAATAGCACAAGATGTTAGCCTCAACAACGAAGCAAGTAGTTTTTTCATGGAAGGAGAGAGTGGAGAATTATTTCAAGCATGGGATACCATATATTTCATTGTAGGCTTATTTAATAATGACTCGTCAATGGATGGAACAACTTACCAATGACCAAGACTCTTCCAACCAACACGTAGGGGTATGCAAGATAGGATTTGTTTCCATGTCAAGAAGAAACTAATCCTAACATATCAATGCAACCACACTTCCCTTGAGAAGTTGTTACATGATGGTAGTGTGCTAGGGTCACATTGAACAAGAATACCAACATGTGACTTGGCCTCATTAGAAATGAAGATGTTTTTTCTCCAAGAAAGAGAGGGAGATGAGAATGGATGATGATTCCAGAGTTCAGATCTGGAGATTACTCAAAGATGAGAGTCAATACGCATACTTATGCATTGTGGGAACGAGGGAGCTAGTAACTAGAGCCAATAGCCAGAGCCAAGATGAGAGTCAATAACCAAAGCCACAAGCCATAGCTTGAGTTAGAGTTGTTGCCATGAGCTAGAGTCAGAGCCACGTTCGAGAGAAGGAGACATGAGACACATTGATCTAGATTGGTTTCTTAAAGCTTTGGAAGAAAAGAAAGTCTCGTAATGGGGAGGAGTGATTTGAAATGGATTTGAACCAACAAAGGGGTGTAAGACTCAATACCTACAAGTTTAATCTAACAATTCATTAAGCTTAACAAACATTGTAAAACAAAGAAAATGTAAAAGTTGAATGAGACAAATGTGAGAGGAAAAAAAAGAATTAAATAAAAATAAAAAATGAAATGGCAGAAAAGGTTGAGGAAGATGAAATGAAGGGTCATGACTATTGGTCTACCTCTTACCCGCTAGCTCTCCCTATTTCCTCTTTCACCTTCATTCTTGTTAGAATGCACTCACATGGAGATATTAAAAGTGTGCTAGGGTTAGTAGTTTGTTAGGGAGAAGTTATAGCTAATTTCTAGGGTTAGTTTAGGAGTTATCTAGGTTTAGAGGGTTATATCTCTATAGCCCTAAATGGATGTAGGTTAGCTTTATTACAACAACAAGTTTTATTGGGTGAAAGGGGATGCCTCAATGAAGAAAGATAGCCTAAGGCTCAAATAACAATATCCAAGTTTTATTTCTCCAATGCAACAACTAGTGACATTGATTAATGGGTTAATGGGGTCACAAAGTAAAGAGCTAGAGCTACTACCTCCTTGGGGGTATAAATCCTCTTATTCCCCAAGGCAAGTAACCTTTCTAGGGTTTAAGCTAAGGGGTGTATGTCCTTATACTTCCTTAGAAAACCATTGCAAACAATAAATCTATGCTTAAATTTATGGTGGAGCTAAGGTGGGGGTGTATCCACTTATAATTCCTACCTAGCCTTAGAAAAAATCAACCTTGAGCCTGAATTACAAATTATAGCAACAAGTACAATGTCTTACCAATCCAAATAGCAACAAGATAAACCATAACATGCCAAGATAAACCACCATAAATAGATAGAAAATACCTCCAATAGCTAGCGCATCATCATCATGTAGTCCATAACCAAAGGGAACACCATACCATAGCACAATAGAACAAAAAGCTTCAAGGTAGAGAAAAATTCAGTCCTTAGCTCTTCACAATGGGAGAGTTATGATATAAAATGAGATTTCATGATCTCTATTTATATAAAATGTCTATCACATAGTTTGTCCACTTATAAAGGGTAAAACATAAGATACGGGGTCAACAACCCTTATCTTACCCCTTGCATCAAAATAATATTAAACAATTCATCTTAAAATTCACTTTTACAGAAAAGAAACCCTAGAACAAGTGACATCACCTCTTTAGGGGACATTTTGGCACTTTGAAGAAGTCATTGTGGTAGTATATGCATGGCTATTCCTCCAAAGGCCACTTGTCACTCATCCAAATCCTCTCTTGATGGTATTCAATCCTCCTTCCTTCAAAACGTGCCACATGTCATCAAAAAACACCTTCACCAACAAACCATATCCCTCTAGGCGACGTCAAGCCTCCATAAGTGACATTTTTTCTCTCTTAGGAAAACCTTTTGGCATGTGAGGGATAGGTCATTTCTTCCACGTTGTTTTCTAGGCCTCCAAAGGAAAGTCATAATTTTTCAGCATGTGGGCCCTTAACATCCAACCTGTGGGATTGAAGCCCCATGGAAGCCTAAGCTAGGCGTGTTCTCCCAAAAATGGCCACCAAGCAAGGTCCTACAAAACAAAAGGGTACACCCTCCAAAGATCTCAATTCAAATATATCATGACAATTATAAACCATGTCTAACAAGCAAGGCCCCTAAATATGTGCATCAAAACTACCTCATCAAATTAATTAAAAAAATTCTCAAAACCCTATACAATTGACCAACTTTAAGTATGGGAGGGGTGTCATAGGAGTCCTGTTGGGTAGACCAAAGCCCTCAAGTAGAGGATGCTCCCAAGTATGGCCTTTCAAGGTCATGTAATGGATGATGAGGTGGAAGGGGTTTAGAATTCATAGGTCGTTGAGGTTTCATGACATACAAGGGATTGTATTATCTCATTCATGGGTGCCTTTGTAGAGGGTGTGTGGCACCTTCATTTGTAATGCATTTTTTCCAATCCCATCTTCTTGCCATTATTTGTTTCTTTCTTTTTTTAAGGAACGAGTTGAAGGCCACTTTCCTGGCGTGGTGTTTAGATAATGACAATGTCACTCACAAATACCTTGTGGAAATGAGAAGGCTAGCTCATGATGAGACCCCATTTCTCTCAATTTTGTAATTGTGAGACACTACCCTGGATTGGTGACAAGATGATGGTAATGTCATACCGCTAAATACCCATGATCATGATAGGTCATCTTTTGATGAGACCTCCCATCCTCCAACTAACCCCTTAAGCATTCATTATCATTTATTTTTGTAGGTCCCCCTTTTCTTACCAAGAAGTGTTTCATTTCTTTCTCGAGGGATCCCTGGGTGAAGCATATGGAAGGTATTTATATAGGATTTTGTCTTTTTAGCCAACAATAATCCCTCTAGGCCTTCATCCCCTTCTTCCCATGAAATGAGGTACATGCCCTTATTGGGTCACTAAATTCAAAGGACCTAGAAGAGGACAATCTGATGGGAGTGTAATGAGCGGAAAGTGGTAAGTATGGTCAGGAATCGTACGATAACCAGTCAAGGGACCCCCAGTCACAAACCTTCCCGAAAGGTTGGCCACTTACTAGGAAATATATGACACTCACCAAGGTGAAATAGAGTCAAAGGCATAATGTCCAAGCAGGCGTTCTATAATATGAACACAAAAACTTGATAACAGAGTTCATCCCTGGTGGACTACATCTCCGAGTCCTGCTCTCAAATGGGTAGGACTTTTTATTAACACAGCAAAAGAATTTGGAAAAATAGATAAGTATACCTCATTATGGAGTAAAGATGCAGAAGCTTTGCTCAGATCAAAAAACAAACAACACCACTGAACTCGTGACATCGAATTACCTAAAAATGATTGTTCCCACGCCTCGATTTGAGTCTGGAACTTTCGGGCCCTTCTGTGCATATCTTCAAGTTTCTGTGCATGCCCCTGCAATAAATTAATGGGGAATTTCTCATTTTTTATGCCCCATCCGTGCGCTCACACCCTTGGTCTGACCCATGAGATTTGGAAAAACTTAGCTCTTAAATAAATTTGGAGGGAACTGTTGGTTTGCGGATATATTTAAAGTGCTTTGGTTAGAGGAGGTTCCAGGGTCAAGCTCGTAGAGCTCCATTTTAATACAGGGTGTGTATATATATATGTTGTTTGTTGTTTGTTGTTGGGATCACTGCTAACGTTGGAGTATGGTTTGGCTTTGGCGGGTCCCGCTTACATATATGCACATATATACGGAAGTGACCCGCATACATATATGTGCATATATATAGAAGCGACCCGCTTACATATATGTGCATATACCAAAGTCGACCACTTACGTATATACACATATATGGAAGTGATAGGCTTCTGTATATGCACATATACGGAAGTCGACCACTTTCGTATATGGATTTTGTATATGTGCATATATGGAATCCGAACACTTCCGTATATGTACATATACAGAAGTGGTCAGCTTCCACATATGAGCATATACGAAAGTGGTGGACTTTTGTATATGCACATATACGAAAATCGACCACTTCCATATATGTGCATATACAAAAGTTGATCAATTTTGTATATGTTTATATACAAAAGTGACCAACTTTCTTATATGCACATATATGAAAGTCAACCACTTCCCTATATGTGCATATACAGAAGTCGACCACTTGCGTATATGCGCATATATGAATGTGGTCGGCTTCCGTATATGGGTATATACAAAAGAAACCCATTTTCGTATATGCACATATACGGAAGTGGTCATCTTCCATATATGCACATATACAGAAGTGGTCAACTTCTGTATATGTTCATATATAGAAGTTGACCACTTCTGTATATGCGCATATACGGAAGCTGACCACTACCGTATATGCGCATATACAAAAGTTGACCACTTCCGTATATGCGCATATATGAAAGTCGACCACTTTCGTATATGCACATATACGGAAATTAACTTTCGTATATGCACATATATGGAAGTTAACTTATGTATATGCGCATATATAGAAGTTGACCACTTCCATATATGTGCATATACAGAAGTGGTCAGCTTCTGTATATGCGCATATACAAAAGTGGTCAACTTCCATATATGTGCGTATACGAAAGCCAACCATTTTCGTATATTTGATTATACGAAAGTGGTCGGCTTCTGTATATGTGCATATACGAAAGTGGTCAGCTTTTGTATATGTGCATATACGGAAGTGGTCAGCTTCCATATACGCGCATATACAAAAGTTGACTACTTCTGTATATGAGCATATACAGAAGCTGACCACTTATGTATACGGAAATGGTCGGCTTTTGTATATGCGCATATATGGAAATGGTCAGCTTCTGTATATGCGCATATATGAAAGTGGTCTGCTTCCATATATGTGAATATATGAAAATAGTCGGATTTCGTATATGTGCATATACGAAAGCTGACCACTTCTGTATATGCGCATATACGAAAGTGGTTAGCTTCCATATATGCGTATATACGAAATCCGACCATTTCTGTATATGCACATATACTTAATTCGACCATTTATGTATATGTGCATATATGAAAGCCGACCGCTTCTACATATGCACATATACGAAAGTCAACCACTTTCGTATATGCCCATATATGGAAGCTGACCATTTATGTATATGCACATATACAAAAGTGGTCAACTTCCGTATATGTGCATATACGAAAGTGGTCAACTTTCGTATATGTGCATATACGAAAGTGGTCAACTTCCGTATATGTGCATATATGACACATATATGAAAGTTGACCACTTCCGTATATGCACATATACAGAAGTGGTCAACTTCCATATATGTGCATATACTATATATATATGGAAGTTGACCACTTCTGTATATGCACATATATGGAGGCTGACTGCTTCCGTATATGTGCATATATGGAAGCCGACCATTTTTCGTATATGTGCATATATAGAAGGTGGTCGCTTCCTTATATGTGCATATACAAAAATGGTCGGCTTCTGTATATGTGCATATACAGAAGTGTTTAACTTCTGTATATGTGCATATATAGAAGTTGACCACTTCCGTATATGCGGATTCCGTATATGCACATATATGGAAGTGGTCAACTTCTGTATATGCGCATATATAGAAGCGGTCAACTTCCGTATATGCGCATATACGGAAGAGGTCAACTTCCATATATGCGCATATACGAAAGTCGAGCGCTTTCGTATATGCACATATATGGAAGCCAACCATTTCGATATATGCGCATATATAGAAGCTAACCGCTTCTATATATGCACATATACGGAAGTCGAACATTTCTGTCTATGGACATATACGGAAGGTGACTTCTTTCGTATATGTGCATATACATAAATGGTTGACTTTCGTATATGCGCATATACGAAAATGGTCAACTTCTTTCTATGCACATATACGAAAGTGGTCAACTTTTGTATATGCACATATACGAAAGTTGACCACTTCTGTATATGCGCATATACAGAAGCTGACCATTTATGTATATGCACATATACGGAAGCGGTCAGCTTTCGTATATGCGCATATATGGAAATAACATATACAAAAATGGTCGGCTTCTGTATATGTGCATATATGGAAGCAATCAACTTTCGTATATGCGCATATATAGAAGCCGACCGCTTTTGTATATCCGCATATACGGAAGCTGGCCATTTCTGTATATGCACATATACAGAAGCCGACCATTTCCACATATGTGCATATACAGAAGTTGATTGCTTATGTATATGCGCATATACAGAAATGGTCAACTTTCGTATATGCGCATATACAAAAGTGGTCAACTTTTGGATATGTGTCGTATATGCACATATACCGAAGTTGACCACTTCCATATATGCGCATATACATAAGTGGTCAACTTTCGTATAGGACAAAAAGAAAATCAGTATCATGTACTCATTTTTTAGGCTACAACAATGGGGTCATGTGCTTTCAAATAACATCTAACCTTAATTGGAAATTATAATTGAAACATAAATCAACTTCTTGCTAAATAGTGANACTTTCGTATAGGACAAAAAGAAAATCAGTATCATGTACTCATTTTTTAGGCTACAACAATGGGGTCATGTGCTTTCAAATAACATCTAACCTTAATTGGAAATTATAATTGAAACATAAATCAACTTCTTGCTAAATAGTGAATTTCTTATGTTCATTATATATAAATATAGTTATAATTGAAATATATGTCAATATAAATGTATATTTAGAATGGACACTAAATCAAGTGATTAATCTCTAAACATATGGTACTATCTTAAGCGAATGATTTGCTAAGATGACAGGGTGTAGTTTAGGTAGTTGCACAACCATTTTAGTGGAGGTCGTTTTTAGGATATTTAGACACTTAGGAGTTAGTTAAGATCTACTTGGTCTAATATGTTGTTAGGTGAAAGTGTGTTTCTTTAGTATGCATTAGTATGCATTTGTAGTTAGGCAATTCGACGGTCACAATATGTTCCCGACATAGAGTGATCTGACGGTTCATATTGTCCTCGATCTTAACAGCCATTGATCCATGGCTTAACACCCAATTGGTCCATGATCTCTATTTAAAGAGCATGGAGGGTCATTTGCCGATAATCGATTGTGAGAAACTCTCTTGTAAAATATCTCTGTAATCTTTTTCTTTGCATTAATAAACTGCTCCAAGTGGCCACGTTGGCTGGGGCCATGGATGTTTCCCCGTAGGGGTTTTACCACGTGAAAACATCGGTGTGTTGATCTTTGATCTGGTCATGTGAGTGGTTATTGAAGGTGTTCGTCCTCTGTTGGAATACCTGTGTTGTCAAACATGGTATCAGAGCCTGTTTGAAGACCCGCTCCTGTTGTAGATCGAGATCGTGAAGTCGAGTTGCCTCATCTCCATTTTCTAGCATTTTTGTACATTTCTGGGCTGAAAGGACTGTTCCATTGCGTCCATAGCACGCTTTTCATTCAAGAACACTTTTCGTTTCACTCGAAAAGGTTTCCGTTTGCCCAAGATACGGCCATTACAGTCAGAATCCGGAGGTATAAAGTCTGAATACGCATTTTTAAATTTTTTGCAAAGTTTTGATTTTATTTCGGTTTGTATTTTTTTTCCGGGCTGCTACTCTTTTAGATCTGCGTATGCTCTTTGCCCTGCGTCTTCTGGCAATCTCGAAAAATCAGAAACAGATAGGAAAAGGTGCATCTTCTGGGTAAGCTAACCGAGATCTAACCCTTGTTGTCATCGAGAAGCAAAAATTTTTTTCTTGTGTGAAAAGAGTTTTTTTGGAGCATGCTCTCCAAGGCCGTCTTCCACAACAACAACAACAACAACAACACCCTCAATCCTCCTTCTGAACATTACAATATGTTTTGCTAGACCAGTTGGTTAAAACTTGCCTTATTAAGTAAGAGATCTTGAGTTCAAGTCTCTCTTTTGTTACTTTTTTTTGAAAAAGTTCATGCTAAAAATTGTAATGTGCATTTCACTTCAAGTATAAAAGTGAATCACTATAAGTAGCTTTATATTTTATTTTAGAGTTATTTTGCATGCAACTTTTCTGCTATAAGGTAACCTCATTGTAAAAGTGATCCCCACTTCTCTTTATAAAAGTGGTTCACTTCATAAAGTAGCTTACACTATCACGTGGTTATTTGGTTACCGTTTATGCCTTTTTTAAAAGGGGCATAACTCTCACATCGGAAGT
>ML786277.1:770768-795195 GCA_009831015.1 Picea engelmannii
GGAGTTAGTTAAGATCTACTTGGTCTAATATGTCGTTAGGTAAAAGTGTGTTTCTTTAGTATGCATTAGTATGCATTTGTAGTTAGGAAATCCGACGGTCACGATATCTTCCCGACATAGAGTGATCTGACGGTTCATACTCTCCTCGATCTTAATGGCCATTGATCCATGGATTAACACCCGATTGGTCCATGATCTCTATTTAAAGAGCATGGAGGGTCATTTGCCAATGATCGATTGTGAGAAATTCTCTTGTAAAATATCTCTGTAATCTTTTTCTTTGCATTAATAAACTGCTCCAAGTGGTCGCGTTGGATGGGGCCGTGGATGTTTCCCCGTAGGGGTTTTACCACGTGAAAACATCGGTGTGTTGATCTTTGATCTGGTTATGTGAGTGGTTACTGAAGGTGTTCGTCCTCTGTTGGAATACATGTGTTGTCGAACAGTTGTTGTTTTATTTAGAGCTTCTTAGGTGTTAGTTTTTGCAGGTCCTGTCTGTTAGAGATTAGACGGGTTAATCCTGAGATAGGAGGTCTTTATTGCAATTCATTACCTCAAGGGTTGTGATTTTTTGAGGTAGTGAGTGACCACAAAAGTCTCAATGTTTAAAATTGACCACTTCCATATATGCGCATATATGGAAGATGACCACTTCCATATATGTGCATATACGGAAGTGGTCATCTTCCCTATATGTTTCGTATATGTGCATATACATAAGTGGTCAACTTCCATATATGTGCATAAACGGAAGTCGGCCATTTTTGTATAAGTGCTTATATGGAAGTGGTCGGCTTGCATATATGTGCATATACAGAAGTGGTCGGCTTATGTATATGTGCATATACGGAAGTGGTCAGCTTCTATATATGTGCATATATGAAAATTGACCACTTCTGTATATACGGAAGTTGACCACTTCTATATATGAACATATACAAAAGACGATAATTTATGTATATGTGCATATACATAAATGGTCAGCTTCTGTATATGCACATATACGGAAGTGGTATATATGGAAGTTGACCACTTCTGTATATGTGCATATATGAAAGCTGACCACTTTCGTATATGCACATATACAAAAGTGGTCGACTTTCGTATATGCACATACATGGAAGTAGTCAACTTCCATATATGCGCATATACAGAAGCCGATCATTTTCGTATATGTGCATATACGAAAGATCATTGCTTCTGTATATCTGCATATACTAAAGGAGATCATTTCCATATATGCGCATATACGAAAATCGACCATTTCCGTATATGTGCATATACGGAAGTGGTCAGCTTCCATATATGCGCATATACGACACATATACGAAAGTTGACCACTTTCGTATAAGCGCATATACATAAGTGGTCAATTTTCGTATATGTGCATATACAGCACATATACGAAAGTTGACCACTTTCATATATGCGCATATACAAAAGTTGACCACTTTCGTATATGCGCATATACGAAAGTTGACCACTTTCGTATATGCACATTTACGGAAATGGTCGGCTTTCGTATATGCGCATATACGGAAGTGGTCAAATTTTGTATATGCGCATATACGAAAATGGTCGACTTCCATATATGTGCATATACAGAAGTGGTTAGCTTCTGTATATGTGAATATATGGAAATGGTTTGCTTTTGCATATGCACATATATACGGAAATGGATGGCTTCCATATATGCGGATATACAGAAATGGTAGGCTTCCATATATGCGCATATATGAATGTGGTCGGCTTCCATATATGCACATACACGAAAGCCAGATATTTTCATATATGTGCATATACGGATGTGGTCATCTTCCGTATATGCGCATATACGGAAGTGGTCAACTTTCGTATATGTGTTGTATATGCACATATACAGAAGTTGACCACTTCTGTATATGCACATATATGGAAGCTGGCCACTTCCGTATATGTGCATATACAGAAGTGGTCAACTTTTGTATATGGGTCGTATATGTGCATATACAGAATTGGTCAACTTGCATATATGTGTGTAAACGGAAGCCGACCATTTTCGTATATGTGCATAAACGGAAGCCAACCATTTTTGTATATGTGCTTATACGGAAGTATACTTGAGCCTACTCTAGTATACTCTAGCCTAACCTACTCTAGCCTACTCTAGCCTAGCCTATCCTATTCTACTCTAGCCTAGCCTAGCCTACCTTAGCCTACTCTTGAATATCCTAGCCTAGCCTACTCTAGCCTACCCTAGCTTAGCCTTCTCTAGTGGACCATCCCATGGAACATACATGAAACAGGGGCCATTGATCCAAAGTGATGTTGAAAATTTGATCCATCCACCTAGTGTGTAAAACCTTAATTGTAATATGCAAGAAAACTTTCCAAAGTAAATACCGAGCCAACATGTCTCTTTATAAACTACTTTAGAATCCCAAGGGAAGTTTTTGGAGGAAAAAAGGTGGTTTGAAATACCACACCTTTGGTTGTTTAAATGAATCGGGTAGCGTGCCCCGTTGACTATCTATTTCAAAGGGAATGAACATACACCGTCTATAAACCGCTAACCAAATCCTTCTTAAAAGTATATCTCCACGCCTTGGTTTTCCAAGTTCAAATTTTAAAACCTCGTGTTCTTTTATGTAAAATAGACATATCCATTGAAAAGTCTAGCCATTATGTAAAGCCTTTCACCAAATATGAAAAACAAATTGTAGTGTTACAACGAATTTATATTTTTAAAATAATTTAGAAAAATATGAAATATTATTAAGATTTATTTAGAAAAATATAAAATATTGCAAAAGATTAATATATAAATATGAAATATTGTGAAATTTAATCCATGAGAGGGATTATATTTTTCGTTTCAACAAATTAATTATTTGTTTGGTTAACTTCAATTCCCTTAATGATTAGCATTCCAAGTTTGACAGAAGGTTTGGTAGGATATATATATATATAGAGAGAGAGAGAGAGAGAGAGAGATGGATTGGATTGGTAAGATGCATATAAAGAAATAATTTATTTTTTCAAAATTCTTTCTTATAAATTATTAATAGTTTATATATATTATAGATGGATTGGATTGGTAAGATGCAAACAAGAAAATAGTTTATCTTTTCAAAACTTTTAATAGATTATTTAAATAAATTAATAATTAATTTACATTCATGAATAATAATTAATAATAATTATTTAAATAAACTATAAGTAAACTCACATTTATTAATAATAATTATCTTCAATGTCGTAATTAAATTATACTAAATTTTACCAATATATACACAAATCCAAATAACCCACAATTATCATAAAACTTTTGAAATATACAAAACTCATACCCAACACATATCCAAAATAACTTCAGTCACTAGGATTTTTGTTGACCATACACCTGCATAGAAAATTAAACAACATATGTTCACTATGCGCATTAAATGAGCATTTTTTTGGCTTCAGAGAAGTCTTTCTCAACCCTCGCCCATAGCTCTTTGGAAGCCTTGTCGAACTATGGAAACCACTTGTTGGTGTTCATCTTGAGTACTTCTAAACAAAATTTCTTGAGCTTGGCGTGATGTTCTTTTGAGGAGTCCATGTAGGCCAACATCCTAAAGCCTCATGTGAAATTTGTACTAGGGATGGAATTGCCAATGAAAACATTTCTCTTTTCAACTTTGCTCATGTCGAGCAACACGTCGAAGCTCTTGGAGTCCAGAAGAATGATGGCCTGAGTTTCTGGAAATAGAGGTGGCCCTGGTGGCATATTCACTCTGTAAACAATGCTCTTATACTTTTCCATTCAGTTTTTGAAGAATCTTTTCGGGCCTTCTTGAAGGGGCAAAAACAGAAAAATAACACAAAATAACAAACAGAAAGTGTATTGCTCAGTCTAATCAACACAATTAGATTTACTCTGTATTTATAGAGCCTTTGGAAGACTCTAGAGCAACGAGAGCGTTCTTGGAGGAAATATATGGAACCATTGGTGGATGTTGGTGGAGCTCTCTCGAAGTTTGGTGGTTGTTGGTAGGTATAAATTAATACCTCCAACACTCCCCCCTAATTTCTACTACTAATTACGTCAATATTTATAATGCCCAATGCTTCTATCAAATAATCAAATTGGACTTGTGCTAAAGCCTTTGCAATTTTCTCCTTTGATCTGCAATGTCTTCTCTTTAACAAATACATGTCTTGACTAGGTCTTTATCTGAGTCATGTCATCATCTTCAGTTTCTATCTTCAAATAGTTGGGCTTCATTTAATGTGCTACCATTATAATGCTCAAGAATTATCACACCAAGTGGTTTCTAGTTGACTACAAACTTTGCTTACTGGTGGTTTTTGGCTGACCATGAACCTTGCATGATTTGATTTACACACGTCTTTCTTGAGTTTCATCCTCAAACATTTTTGCTTCTTCTTTGTACCTACATAACATTGATTAATGATCAAACTTTTGTATCTTCCTTTTGCACCTGCAAACAATTGATCATTGATGTCCATATAAAAAGAGATCCATTTACCAAGATACATGGGTACCATCCGCTGTACTAGCCAGTTCTCTAGGTATCCTTTTCACGTACATGGTTCATCAATACATTAGACTCATTTAGTCATAACTTGGTCCCAATCAACTCACACTCTGAGATTACTTAATCTCACATTCCTCCCCTTGATCGAAGATCTAACTTCTCTAATCACCATCAAACTTAGATATGAGTACACCTTACCACCCTTCTACCTACCTAGTGGTTAATTCCACAGCTTGATGCCACATCCACTCTTTATGCCTAAGAGGGATACATGCTACATGATCACTCTAATCCATGTAGGTCTGTCTCAACAGGGCTTACTAAACACCTGGGGAATATAGCTTGCCTTGCCTATGGCTAATATTTACAACTTTGGACCAACAACCTCTTGGGGAATATAGCTTGCCTATGCCTATGGCTAAGCTCTACAACTGAAAAGACTCTAGGGTGTCGGGTACTAACGATCATGCACCCCTTAAAACATATATGCATCATTTCATCTTCGGTACAAAAATTCCACATTATTTAATAGATTCCCAACAAATTATAAGCTCATTACATATGTCGATTTACATCTCATCATATAACTTCATCTGAAGTCTTCTTTGTACTTTACCTCTTCCAATGAGAGTCTTTTAACCATCCATTTTTTTGTCTTCTATCACCCTTTGTCTTTTGCATCATGAGTCTGTCTTTTATTGTGCTTCTTGCATCTTGTTTTTCCTTTCAATATAATTTATGGATATGTTTCTTGTTGGAGTTGATCAAGATCCAATAGAACAACCCATGACAATGGATTGACAAACTTAATTGACACACCACTTGTCATAATTTTACAGTCACTTTAACATTTAATTTGGACTCAACTTTTGACTAGCTTAACAAACAAACCCTCTCTTTAACTTTAAAGATACATATTTTGACTCTTCTTGAAATTAATGACTTAACATTTCAAGACTCATTTTCACACAACTTTTAGACTCATTCTTACAACTTGACTCAATTTTTCTCTAAAACTGAACCCCACTTGACCATTCCAAGAACTTTTCTATATACTCAATGACCCTTTTACAAATCGAAGGAGGACTTTTTACATATAGAAATGCTTGACTTAACTTTCACTTGCACTTTAACTCACACATATACCTCGGCATTCTTGAAAGCCTTGGGCTCTGCCTACTTTGACACCTGAAGTTGAAGGCTATCGATGGCTCCTTGAGTGAACCAACGCTACCTTGCATGCTTTACAAATGCCACATACTTCATCTCTTTTCTGTGCTTTCATGATTGCATGTGTGTGCACCTGAGTGGGACGCATGGCAGTTTCCAAGGCCGAGAGGCGGTGATCGAAAGATCCAAGGATCGAAACCATGCCATCCATGATAGTCCGGCTAGTGTGCGCGCTCAGACAGAATCTCCATTACCATTGGCACCGTCTTCCACAGAGAACTTCACATCCTCCTTTGACAGTCCCTCAGGTTTTTGCTTGTCTTCAACTCTGTGTACCTTCACGGTTCTCCTGACCTTCACGGTTCTCCTAGAAGTTGTGGCTTCCCTTTGAACCAAATTAATAAGCTGTCAGTGCTTACCTGCCTCACCTTGATCAAATTCAAGGAACTGAACTTTGAAAGTTCGTTCAGAAGGAGTCCTTGATGGTAGCAATTGATCAGATCTTCAAACCCTTCGGAAAGGAGCTTACGAAACCAAAACCTCCCGCTAGAAAGCGATGGAAGAAATAAACACTATGGGCCTTGTATTCATAGACACACAATCTTTATAAGTTTTACACGAAACTGCAAGGGGACGCTGAGTTGCAAGCAACTGAGACTGTTCTCTTTAATTATCACTTACTCTTCAGCTCTCACGGCTAACCTGGAAGCTGCGACTTCCATTCCAACAACTCGCTCACCTTACAACAACTCGCTCACCTCTGGCTCTATGGCTCAGGGTCTGCTTCTCCTCTATGTGGTCTCAACGATGAAGACTCTCCTCTCAGGATCCTGGGCCCTCTCGTGAGTGAGTGAGGCCTAGATCCAAGCTCTAATACCAAAATGAAGGGGCAGAAACAAAAAAATAACACAAAATAACAAACAGAAATTGTATTGCTCAGTCTAATCAACACGATTAGATTTACTTTGTATTTATAGAGTCTTTGGAAGACTCTAGAGCATTGAGAGATTTCTCGGAGGAAATATCTGGAACCATCGGTGGATGTCAGTGGAGCTCTCTTGAAGTTTGGTGGTTGTTGGTAGGTAGAAATTAATACCTCCAACACTTCTTTGACGAAGTAATCATATCGATCCTTAATCACTCCCGTAATTCCTATGCCATACATTTTGGGAATGTCCTCTAAGGAGATCTAGGCCATTGGAGGCTCTCATGTGGGTAGCGATTAAGAATCCATATGGAGGCTCTTGAATTATAACTCACTGATAGCTTGCACAAACTATCCTATAATTCTTTAGATGTGTTCTCTCTCCTTCCAATTTCTCATCCACCGTGATTACAAATATATATACAAAAAATATGACTAGAATATTTACAATGTCATCTTTCAAATATTTTCTTCTTTTAGCCTTTGAATTTCAATAAGAGCTTTGCAATATTTACAGCGTCATCCTTCAATTCCTTTTCTTCTTTTAGCCAAAGGTTTTCAATTCATGGAAAATGAAGAACACTGAAATAGTTTCGATAAGAGAACTCAAACATTAGAGTTTTATGATTAATCTTTTGTCCAAAATATCTCAACAAACCAAAACAAAAACCGCATAAGAGATATTTACCGTGAAAAATCCACAGAAGTAGATAAGAAATCATCTTGGATCGATCAAATTGGTTTTTCGTTTAAATGATCACTTTGAAGCTCCATAGAAAATTATGTACCCTTGAAGCATACCTATGTCCAATCAATGTACAGGATTAGTTCACACATTTACCTCATTCTATGTAACCTCTCCACCATGATATCATCAAGTTATCCCTTTCAAGCTTAAATTATATTTCGATTTTGGATTTTATGGAGGTTGAGAATATGGAGGATTCAAAGGAAGCGGAAAAGTCAGATATGGAGGTGTGAGAATATTGAGTTGTTTCAATTATGGAGAATTTAGACATATTGCATGGCATTGTACAAAACCATGATTACTCTGCACCTATTATCATAGTACATACCATAAAATAAAAGAGTTCCCATACTTGATAAAGAAATGGGAAGAAAATAAAGTGCACATTGTGATGGAAGAGCTATGTAGAGAAGATGGATGCATTACATAGGCACATGCAATAATAAGAGGTAGTGTAAGAATTGGGTTGGATGCAAAAGCAATAATCATTGGGAAGATTAGAAAATTTATGCCCACCCCACCAAAGTTTGATGCAAGAAGACAAAAATAATTGTTGTGTGATGGAGACACTGAAGAATGCACCTGGCTATGAGAGGAAGGCATAAATGAGTAGGATCCCAAAAGATGAGTTTTTTAGTTAGGTTAGTGGTTTTTTGAAATGTTGATTAAGTTGTTAAGTGATCAAAAGTTATCTAGGTGAGTAACAAACATCTTATCGAGATAATTTATGATGTTTGAGGATGATGAGCTCATTTTGGCTCCCATTCATGAACATAACAATAGACAAGTTAAAAAAGAAGAGAAGAAGGATAGGAAGGGAATTCAAGATGACCATGGAGTTGGGAGTTTATGAAATAAAGGATGTCATGTTGGATCTAGGATCAAATGTGAACATCCTCCCTAAGAAATTATGGGAGCTGATGGGGAAGCCAAATTTGGTTTGGTCACCCATTTAGCCAAGACCAGTAAATTGGTACATGATTGTCCATATTGGAAGACTTGAATATGTGGAGGTAAATATATATGCATGAAAAATATGGCTTATCTCTAAGGGATCGATATTATGGACAAGATGGACCCCTACCCATCCTTGTTGGGTATAGACTGGGTGTTTGACAATGATATTATTTTGAATTTTAAGAACAAAACGATGTCATTTATGTGCATATACAAAAGTGGCTAGATTTTGTATATGCACATATATGGAAGTGGTCGGCTTCTGTATATGTTCATATACATAAGACACCTTTTGTATATGTGCATACACGGAAGTCGACCAATTCTATATATGCACATATATGAAAGGCGGCTTCTGTATATGCACATATACAAAACCTGGGCACTTTTGTATATGTGCATATACAAAATCCAACCACTTTTGTATATGCACATATATAGAAGTTGACCACTTTTGTATATGTGTGCATATATGGGAGTTGACCACTTTCGTAAATGCACATAGACAGAATTCATCTTCCATATATTTGCATATACATAAGTGGTTGGCTTCAGTAAATGCGCGCTTCTGTATATACGCATATAGGGAATCACACATTTATGAAAGAAAACTTCTATAAATATCAATATATATACTTCGTATATATATCAACATATATACTAAGTATATATACCAACATATATACCTAGTATATATACTGGCATATATATTAAGTATATATACTAAGTATATATACCCACACATATACCTAGTAGGTGTATGCATATGTGTCGTTATATATACTTTGTATATATACCACCGGTATATATATATCGATATATATACTAGGTATATATGTCGGCATATATACTAAATATATATCGATATATATACTAAGTATATATACCGACATATATACTAAGTATATATACCATCGATATATATACTAAGTATATATATCGATGGCATATATACTAAGTATATATACTGATGGCATATATACTAAGTATATATGTTGGAATATATACTCAGTATATATGTCGGTATATATACTAAGTATATATACTGACACATATGCATATACCTAGTATACTAGGTATATGTGTCGGTATATATACTTAGTATATATGTCGATATATATACTAAGTATATATACCTAGTATATATATCGACACATATGCCTCAGCTTGATTATTTGTTGATATTCCCATACTCCATGAAAAGGAGAGTCTGATTTGTCCTCCTAGGGAGAAAATAACCCCAGCTGCTCCTGCCATCCTTGGGTTACATTTCGAGGCACCATCAAATATTAAAATATGTTTCTCATGATTGTTCCAGATATCAAACTCCTGAGTTGGTAAGTGAATCTGCCAAGAAATATTGGGAGGTATTTTCTAACTATGTTGATATAGGCTTTCTCCAAATTGCGGAAATCGATGGAGCCAAGTGTCTTCTTCTTGAGTTAAATTTTACTGCAAGACTGACTTTGAGTGCTTCTTCTTAAAGAACTCGATCATTAAACCCAAACACTTTATGGCCACCTGTTCCAGGGGGTCATGACTCCTAAAAATATATTTTGGTATATATACTTAGTATATATATGTCGATATATATACTTGGTATATATACTGAGTATATATATTGAGTATATATATACTAAGTATATATACTGAGTATATATATTGGTATATATACTTAATATATATGTTGGTATATATATCGGTATATATACTTAGTATATATGTCGGTATATATACTTAGTATATATATCGGTATATATACTAGCCAGTGGAAAGCGTTATCCACCATGCACTAAGCCAATCGTTGGCTTAGTGCATGGTTCATGTACTCCATGTTGAATGGATGTAATTCTCATAGCTTCCACACACATGTCATGCCTCAAAAATGAAATGGATAATCGACGATCATTCCTCAGACAAACCGCATAACAAAAACCGTCCTGAAATCCTGATGGGACGTGAGGTACATCGAGTTGGTCGAAGAGATGTTAGGTCAGGCACAAACCATCGTGAACTCTTGACGGGATGTGAGGTACAATGAGCTTGTCGAAGAGACGTGAGTTCAGGTGATGTTTAATGTTGCACCTCTACCTTGTTTACTCATCCGCGCTCATTTTTTAATTTGAAAAAACTTGCCAGGATTGCCTCACCCTACATTTACCCTCGAATCCCATGTTTTTTAATTACATGGCCATGGAAACTTGAAGCATGGAGATGTATTTCTATTTTTTAATGTACACTTTGTCTCTCACTTGGAATAATTTCTATGTTTTCCACTGAAGATTGAAAACAAAATTCTTAATTGCTCTATTTTTAATTGGATTTCTCGACCTTTTCCATCTCCTCCATACATTAAATCTTTGAGGATCTAGTGAATTTGCCTACCCTGCCCTGCAATAGTAGCTTGTAACCTTGTATTTGATTAATTTAGATCTGTGACTCCATTTTTCCAATGGCCCATTTTCCATGTTCCAACCAAACATTTCAAACAATTTAAAAACCAAACCTTGTACTATTATAACTAGCCTAAAATTATCATCAAACAAAGCTAAATTTTACAGAGAGATCCCTCTCTAAGTCTAGGAGGGATAGATCCTGGACTCCAAAGTGGTTTTGTAGTTACCTCTGTCAACTTCTTCCTCGGCCTGAGAAATTACAGAGTGATAACACGTGTTATGATGGACAAGGACTATACAAGAGAAGACAAGGAATTTTGAGCTCCATTGTAGCTATAATGTGGGTCAAGCATGAAGGCCTAGGATTCTATGGTAGAAGTGAAAATCCCATAACCATGAAGACAATTTTTGTGAAGAAAAAAGACATGTCGGAGTTGGCCTTCTCATCAAGAGAAAGAGTAGTAGTAAGTGATAGTGGTAACTCACTACCACCTCAGCCTTCTTGTGAAAGATTGAAGAAGGGAAACGATAAGAAGAGATTGAAGGCTTGGCTTGCATGATCACTTAGGAGAAGCAACAAACCAATCAGCCAAGACAAGAAGAAGAAGAACAATACCAAGAGGTATTAACTCTTCATCAAACAAGACATCCCTTGTTTTCCACTACAGCAAGAAGATAGGCCAAAATGCTTCCAGTTGTTAGTACTTAGAGGCTTGTTCATTTTGCAAGAAGAAAGGTCATCTTGAAGCATCTTGCTAGGAGAAGCAATCCATATGCCACAAACCTAAATGGTTTCAAAGAAGGAACATCAAGAAGAATTCTCCAATCCAACAGAGAACTCAAAGACACATGGAGAGGAGTATGATAGGAAGTCCTCGTAGTAGCAACAAGAACTTTTACCACCATTGCAAGTTGAGTGAACATTGGGAAGAAAAGTATTGGCGACTTCATATAGATCTTCACCCCTAAAACCAAACAATAGAGAGAAGAGTGTGGAGAGTGAAGAGTAAAGAGGATGAAGACTTTCTTACATCTCCAACCCAAGGAGAAGAATTTTTCCATGGAATTGCAATAGCACAAGATGTTAGCCTCAACAACGAAGCAAGTAGTTTTTTTATGGAATAAGGAGAGAGTGGAGAAGGAGTTAAAGAATGGGATAACATCTCTTTCATTGTACGCTTGTTGAATAATGACTCATCAACGGATGGACCAACTTACCAATGACCAAGACTCTTACAACGAACATGTAGGGGTATGCAAGATAGTCATTCAATTGACATGGATACATAGAGTTGTTTCCATGTCGAGAAGCAACTAATCCTAACAAATCAATGGAACCACACTTCCCTTGAGAAGTTGTTACATGATGGTAGTGTGCTAGGGTCACATTGAACAAGAAGACCAACATTCAACTTGGCCTCATTAGCAATGAAGATGGTTTGTATCCAAGAAAGAGAGGGAGATGAGAATGGATGTTGATTCCAGAGTTTAGATATAGAGATTACTTAAATATGAGAGTCAATACGCATACTTATGTGTTGTGGGAATGAGCGAGCCAGTAACTAGAGCCAATAACCAAAGCCAGGATGAGATCTAGTAACCAAAGCCACAAGCCATAGCTTGAGTTAGAGTTGTTGCCATGAGCTAGAGTCAGAGCCACGTTCCAGAGAAGGAGACATGAGACACATTGATCTAGATTGGTTTCTTCAATATTTGGAAGACCAGAAAGTCTCTTAATGGGGAGGTGTGATTTGAAATGGATTTGAACCAAAAAAGGGGTGTAGGAATCAATACCTACAATTTTAATATGAAAATTCATGAAGCTTAAAAAACATTGTAAAACAAAGCAAATGTAAAAGTTGAATAAGACAAATGTGACAGGAAAAAAAAGAATTAAATAAAAATAAAAAATGAAATGGGAGAGAAGGTTGAGGAAGATGAAATGAAGGATCATGACTATTGGTCTACCTCTTACCCCCTATCTCTCCCTATTTCTTCTTTCACCTTCATTCTTGTTATAATGCACTAAGATGGAGATCTTAAAAGTGTGCTAGGCTTAGTAGTTTGTTAGGGGGAAGTTATAGCTAATTTCTAGGGTTAGTTTAGGAGTTATCTAGGTCTAGAGGGTTATATCTCTACAACCCTAAATGGATGTAGGTTATTTTTATTACAACAACAAGTTTTAATGGGTGAAAGGGGATGCCTCAATGAGGCAAGATAGCCTAAGGTTCAAAGACCAATATCTAAGTGAGAGAACTTCAAGACTTCAACTTTTCACGCTTACCAATGCAATGTTTTATTTCTCCAATGCAACGACTAGTGCCTTTTATTAATGGGTTAACAGGGTCACAAAGTAAAGAGCTAGAGCTACTACCTCATTGGGGGTATAAATCCTCTTATTCCCCAAGGCAAGTAACCTTTCTAGGGTTTAAGCTAAGGGGTGTATGTCCTTATACTTCCTTAGAAAACCCTTGCAAACAATAAATCTATGCTTAAATCTATGGTGGAGCTAAGGTATGGGTGTATCCACTTATAATCCCTACCTATCCTTAGAAAAATTCAACCTTGAGCCTGAATTACAAATTATAGCAACAAGTAGAATGTCTTACTAATCCAAATATCAATAAGATAAACCATAACATGCCAAGATAAACCACCACAAATAGCTAGAGAATCATCATCATGTAGTCCATAACGAAAGAGAACGCCATATCATAGCATAAGAGAACAAAAAGCTTCAAGGTAGTGAAAATTTCAGTCCTTAGCTCTTCACAATGGGAGAGTTATGATATAAAATGAGATTTCATGATCTCTATTTATACAAAATGTCTATCACATAGTTTGTCCACTTATAAAGGGTAAAACATAAGATACGGGGTCAACAACTCTTATCTTACCCCTTGCATCAAAATAATATTAAACAATTCATCTTAAAATTCACTTTTACACAAAAGAAACCCTAGAACAAGGTGGCGTCACCCCTTTAGGGGACGTTTTGGCACTTTGAAGAAGTCATTGGGGTAGTATATGCATGGCTAGGCCTCCAAAGGCCATTTTTCACTGATCTAAATCCTCTCTTGATGGTATTCAATCCTCCTTCCTTCAAAACATGCCACATGTCATCGAAAAACACCTTCACCACCAAAACCTATCCCTCTAGGCGACGTCAAGCCTCCATAAGTGACATTTTTCCTCTCCTAGGAAAAACGTTTGGCATGTGAGGGATAGGTCATTTATTCCATGTTTTTTTCTAGGCCTCCAAAGGAAAGTCATAATGATTTGGCATGTGGGCCCTTGACATCCAACCTGTGGGCTTGAAGCCCCATGGAAGCCCAAGCTAGGCTTGTTCTCCCAAAACTGGCCACCAAGCAAGGTCCTGCAAAAAAAAAGGGTACTCCCTCCAAATATCTCAATTCAAAGATATCATGACAAGTATAAACCATGTCTAATAAGCAAGGAACCTAAACATGTGTATCAAAACTACCTCATCAAATTAACTAAAAAAATACTCAAAACCCTATACAATTGACCCATTTTAAGTATGTGAGGGGTGTCATAGGAGTTCTATTGGGTAGAACAAAGCCCTCAAGTAGAGGATACTCCCAAGTATGTACTTTCAAGGTCATTTAATGGATGATGAGGTGGAAGGGGTTTAGAATTCATATGTCATTGTGTTTTCATGACATACAAGGGCTTGTATTATCTCATTCATGGGTGCCTTTGTAGAGGGTGTGTGGCACCTTCGTTTGCAATGCATTTTTTCCAATCCCATCTCTTTGTTTCTTTATTGTTTTAAGGAACGAGTTTAAGGCCATTGTCTTGGTGTGGTGTCTAGATAATGACAGTGTCACTCACAAATACCTTGTGGAAATGAGAAGGCTAGGTCATGATGAGACCCCCTTTCTCTTAGTTGTGTAACTGCGAGACACTACCCTGGCTTGGTGACAAGATGATGGTAATGTCATACCGCTAAATACCCATGATCATGATAGGTCATCTTTTGATGAGACCTCCCATCCTCCAACTAACCCCTTAAGCATTCATTATCATTTATTTTTGTAGGTCCCCCTTTTCTTAGAAAGAAGTGTTTCATTGATTTCTCGAGGGATCCCTGGGTGAAGCATATGGAAGGTATATATCTAGGATTTTATCTTTTTAGCCAACAATAATCCCTCTGGGCCTTCATCCTCTTCTTCCCATGAAATGAGATACATGCCCTTATTGGGTCACTAAAGTCAAAGGACATAGAAGAGGACAATTTGATGGGAGTTTAATGTGTGGAAAGTGGTAAGTATGGTTAGGAATCGTACGATAACCCCTCAAGGGACCCCTAGTCACAAACCTTCCCCAAAGGTTGGACACTTACCAGGAAATCTATGACACTCACCAAGGTGAAATAGAGTCAAAGGCATAATGTCCAAGCAAGTGTTCTATAATATGAACACAAAAAAATTGATAACGGAGTTCGTCCCTGGTGGACTACGTCTCCGGGACTTGCTCTCAAATGGGTAGGCCTTTTTATAAACTCAGCAAAAGAATTTGGAAAAATAGATAAGTATACCTCATTCTGGAGTAAATCTATAGAATCTTTGCTCAGATCAGAAAACAAACAACACCATTGAATTCGTGACGTCGAATTACCTAAAAATGACTGTTTCCATGCCTTGATCTGAGTCTGGAACTTTCAGGCCCTTGAGAAAATTTGTCTCGGTTTCCATGCATGCCCCTGCAATAAATTAATGGGGAATTTCTCACTTTTCGTGCCCCATCCATGCAGTCACACCCCTGGTCTGACCCCCGAGCTTTGGGAAAACCCAGCTCTTAAATAAATTCGGAGGGTGGATATACCAACGAGGTCGTTTGGCTTGTTGGTTGGCATATATTTTTAAAGTGCTTTGGTTAGGGTAGGTTTCAGGGTCAAGCCCGTAGACCTCCATTTTAATACAGGGCATGTATATATATGTTGTTTGTTGTTTGTTGGTGGGCTCATTACTAACTGTGGAGTATGGTTTGGCTTTGGCGGGTCCCGCTTACATATATGTGCATATATATGGAAGTGACCCGCATACATATATGCACATATATATGGAAGTGACCCGCTTAAATATATGCGCATATACCGAAGTCAACCACTTCTGTATATACACATATGCAAAAGTGACGAGCTTCTGTATATGTGCATATACGGAAGTCGACCACTTTCGTATATGGATTTCGTATATGTGCATATACGAAAGCTGACCACTTCTGTATATGCGCATATACAGAAGTGGTCAGCTTCCACATATGAGCATATACGAAAGTGGTGGACTTTTGTATATGCACATATGCGAAAATCAACCACTTCCATATATGTGCATATACAAAAGCCAACCAATTTCGTATATGTTTATATACAGAAGTGATCAACTTTTGTATATGCGCATATACGAAAGTCGACCACTTCCCTATATGCGCATATACGAAAGTGGTATGCTTCCATATATGCGCATATACGAAAATAGTCAGCTTTCGTATATGCGCATATACGAAAGTGGTCAGCTTCCATATATGCGTATATATGAAAGCCAACCATTTCCATATATGCGCATATATGTAAGTTGACAATTTCTATATATGCGCATATACGCAAGTCGACGACTTCTGCATATGTGCATATACGGAATCCGACCATTTCCTTATATGTGCATATACAGAAGCCGACCATTTCCGTATATGCACATATACAGAAGTGGTCAACTTCTATATATGTGCATATATGAAAGTGGTCAATTTCCATATATGTGCATATATGACACATATACGAAAGTTGACCACTTCCGTATATGCGCGTATACGGAAGTGGTCAACTTCCATATATGTCCATATACTGCATATATACGGAAGTTGACCACTTTCATATATGCTCATATACGGAGGTTGACTCCTTCCTTATATGTGCATATATGGAAGCCAACCATTTCTGTATATGCGCATATATGGAAGGTGGTCACTTCCTTATATGTGCATATACAAAAATTGTCGGATTTTGTATATGTGCATATACGGAAGTGGTCAACTTTTGTATATGCGTATATATGGAAGTGGTAAACTTATGTATATGTGCATATACAGAAGTTGACCACTTCCATATATGCAGCTTCAGTATATGTGCATATATGGAAGCGACCAACTTTCGTATATGCGCATATACGGAAGCGGTCAACTTCTGTATATGCGCATATACGGAAGATGACTGCTTCTGTATATGCACATATCAGAAGCTGACCATTTCGATATATGTGCATATACAGAAGTTGACTGCTATGTATATTCACATATACGGAAGTCAAGCATTTCCGTATATGCGCATATACGAAAGGTGACCGCTTTCGAATATGTGCATATACAGAAATGGTTGGATTTTGTATATGCGCATATACGAAAGTGGTCAACTTCTATCTATGTGCATATACAGAAGTGGTCAACTTTTGTATATGTGCATATATGGAATTTGACCACTTATGTATATGCGCATATGCGGAAGCCGACCATTTTCATATATGCGCATATACGTAAGTTATACGAAAGTTGACCACTTATGTATATGTGCATATACGGAAGCCGACCATTTCCGTATATGTGCATAAACAGAAGTTATACAGAAGTTGACCACTTCTATATATGTGCATATACAGAAGCCGACCATTTCCGTATATGCGCATATACGGAAGTGGTCAGCTTTTGTACATGAGCATATACGGAAATGGTCGAATTCAGTATATGCGCATATACTGAAGCAGTGAGATTCCGTATATGTGCATATATGGAAATGGTCGGCTTCCCTATATGTGCATATATGAAAATGGTCAGCTTCCATATATGCGCATATACGGAAGCGATCAACTTCTGTATATGCACATATATGGAAGCCGACCACTTTTGTATATCTGCATATACAGAAGCTGACCATTTCCATATATGCACATATATGGAAGCCAACCATTTTCATATATGTGCATATACAGAAGCTGAATGCTTCTGTATATACACATATACAGAAATGGTCAACTTTCGTATATGTGTCGTATATGCACATATATGGAAGTTGACCACTTTCGTATATGCGCATATACAGAAGTGGTCAACTTTCGTATAGGACAAAAATAAAATCGGTATCATGTACTCATTTTTGAGGCTACAACATTGGGGTCATGTGCTTTCAAATAACATATAACATTAATTGGAAATTATAATTGAAACATAAACGGAAGTCGACCACTTTTGTATATGGATTTCATATATGTGCATATATGGAAGTCGACCACTTTCAGAAGTGATGAGCTTCTGTATATGTGCATATATGGAAGTCGACCACATATATAGAAATGGTTGGATTCTATATATGCGCATATACGAAAGTGGTTAACTTCTGTCTATGTGCATATACAGAAGTGGTCAACTTTTGTATATGCACATATATGGAAGTTGACCACTTATGTATATGTGCATATACGGAAGCCGACCATTTTCATATATGCGCATATAGGAAAGTTATACAGAAGTTGACCACTTCTGTGTATGTGCATATACGGAAACCGACCATTTTCGTATATGTGCATATACAGAAGTTATACAGAAGTTGACCACTTCTATATATGCGCATATAGGGAAGCTGACCATTTCCGTATATGCGCATATACGGAAATGGTCGAATTCAGTATATGCGCATATACTGAAGCAGTGAGCTTTCATATATGTGCATATATAGAAATGGTCGGCTTCTGTATATGTACATATATGAAAATGGTCGGCTTCCATATATGTGCATATACGGAAGCGATCAACTTCTATATATGCGCATATATGGAAGCCGACCGCTTTTGTATATCTGCATATACAGAAGCTAACCATTTCCATATATGCACATATACGAAAGCCAACCATTTCCATATATGTGCATATACAGAAGCTGAATGCTTCTGTATATACACATATACGGAAATGGTTGACTTTCGTATATGTGCATATACAAAAGTGGTCAATTTTCATATATGTGTCATATATGCACATATATGGAAGTTGACCACTTTCGTATATGTGCATATACAGAAGTGGTCAACTTTCGTATAGGACAAAAAGAAAATTGGTATCATGTACTCATTTTTTAGGCTACAATATTAGGGTCATGTGCTTTCAAATAACATATAACCTTAATTGAAAATTATAATTGAAACATAAACGGAAGTCGACCACTTTCGGAAGTGACGATCTTCTGTATATGTGCATATACAGAAGTCGACCACATAAACGGAAGTGACGAGCTTCTGTATATGTGCATATACGGAAGTCGACCACTTTCGTATATGGATTTCGTATATGTGCATATACGAAAGCTTACCACTTCTGTATATGCGCATATACAGAAGTGGTCAGCTTCCACATATGAGCATACACAAAAGTGGTGGACTTTTGTATATGCACATATACGAAAATCGACCACTTCCATATATGTGTATATACAAAAACCAACCAATTTCGTATATTTTTATATACAGAAGTGACCAACTTTCGTATATGCACATACACGAAAGTTGACCACTTCCCTATATGCACATATATGAAAGTGGTATGCTTCCATATATGTGCATATACAAAAATAGTCATCTTTCGTATATGCACATATACGAAAGTTGACCACTTCCATATATGCGCATATACGAAAGTGGTCAGCTTCCATATATGTGTATATATGGAAGCCGACTATTTCTGTATATGCACATATACGTAAGTCAACAATTTCTATATATGTGCATATACAAAAGTTGACGACTTTTTCATATGCGCATATACAGAATCCGACCATTTCCTTATATGTGCATATACAGAAGCCGACCATTTCCGTATACGCACATATACAGAAGTGGTCAACTTCTGTATATGTGCACATATGAAAGTGGTCAATTTCCATATATGTGCATATATGACACATATACGAAAGTTGACCACTTCCGTATATACGCATATACAGAAGTGGTCAACTTCCGTATATGTGCATATTTTGCATATATACGGAAGTTGACCACTTCCGTATATGCGCATATACGGAGGCTGACTGCTTCTGTATATGCACATATATGGAAGCCAACCATTTCCGTATATGTGCATATACGAAAGGTGGTCGCTTCCTTATATGTGCATATATAGAAATGGTTGGCTTTTGTATATGTGCATATACGGAAGTGGTTAACTTCCATATATGCACATATACGGAAGTGGTCAACTTCTGTATATGCGCATATATGGAAGTGGTTAACTTCTGTATATGTGCATATACAGAAGTTGACCACTTCCGTACATGCGGCTTCCATATATGTGCATATATGGAAGTGGTCAACTTCCGTATATGCGCATATACGGAAGTGGTAAACTTTTGTATATATGCATATACGAAAGATGATTGCTTCTGTATATGCACATATACGGAAGCCAACCATTTTGATATATGTGCATATACAGAAGTTGACCGCTATGTATATGCGCATATATGGAAGTCGAGCATTTTCGTATATGCGCATATACGGAAGGTGACCGCTTTCGTATATGTGCATATACAGAAATGGTTGGATTCCATATATGCGCATATACGAAAATGGTCAACTTTCGTCTATGTGCATATACAAAAGTGGTCAACTTTTGTATATGCGCATATACGAAATTTGACCACTTATGTATATGCGCATGTATAGAAGCCGACCATTTCCGTATATGCACATATACAGAAGTTATACGGAAGTTGACTACTTCTGTATATGTGTATATATGGAAGCCGAGCATTTTCGTATATTTGCATATACAGAAGTTATACAGAAGTTGACCACTTCTATATATGCACATATATGGAAGCCGACCATTTCCTTATATGCGCATATATGGAAGCGGTCAACTTTCGTATATGCGCATATACGAAAATGGTCGAATTCAGTATATGGGTATATACTGAAGCAGTCAGCTTCCGTATATGCGCATATATGGAAATGGTCATCTTTCGTATATGTGCATATATGAAAATGGTCGGCTTTCGTATATGTGCATATACGGAAGCGATCAACTTCTGTATATGCGCATATACGGAAGCCGACCGCTTCTGTATATCTGCATATACAAAAGTTGATCATTTCCATATATGCACATATACGGAAGCCAACCATTTCCATATATGTGCATATACAGAAGCTGAACGCTTTCATATAAACGCATATACGGAAATGGTCGACTTTCGTATATGCGCATATACAAAAGTGGTCAACTTTCCTATATGTGTCGTATATGCATATATATGGAAGTTGACCACTTCCGTATATGCACATATACAGAAGTGGTCAACTTTCGTATAGGACAAAAAGAAAATCAATATCATGTACTCATTTTTGAGGCTACAACATTGGGGTCATGTGCTTTCAAATAACATATAACCTTAATTGGAAATTATAATTGAAACATAAATCAAATTCTTGCTAAATAGTGACTTTCTCCTATTCATTATATATAAATACAGTTATAATTGAAATATAATTCAATATAAATGTATATTTAGAATGGACACTAAATCAAGTGATTAATGTCTAAACATGTGCTACTATCTTAAGCAAATGGTTTGCTAAGATGACAGGGTGTAGTTTAGGTAGTTGCACAACCATTTTAGTGGAGGTTGTTGTTTTATTTAGAGCTTCTTAGGTGTTAGTTACTGCAGGTCTTGTTTGTAAGAGATTAGACAAGTTTAATCCTGAGATAGGAGGTCTTTATTGCTATTCATTACCTCAAGGGCTGTGCTTTTTTGAGGTAGTGAGTGACCACAAAAGTCTCAATGTTTAAAGTTGACCACTTCCATATATGTGCATAAACGGAAGCTAACCACTTCCGTATATGTGCATATACAGAAGTGGTCATATTCTTTATATGTGTCATATATGTGCATATACAGAAGTGGTCAACTTTCATATATGTGCATAAACAAAATTCGACCATTTTTGTATATGTGCTTATACGGAAGTGGTTGGCTTGTGTATATGTGCATATATGGAAGTGGCCAGCTTCTGTATATGTGCATATATGGAAGTGGTCAGCTTCTATATATGCGCATATACGGAAGTTGACCACTTATGTATATACGAAATTTGATCACTTTTGTATATACAGAAGTTGACCACTTTCGTATATGCGCATACACGAAAGCCAATAATTTTTGCATATGCGCATATATAGAAATGGTCTTCTTTCGTATATGCACATATATGGAAGTGGTATATATGGAAGTTGACCACTTCCGTATATGCGCATATACGAAATTTGACCACTTTTGTATATGCGCATATATGGAAGTGGTAAGATTTCGTATATTTGCATATACGAAAGTGGTCAGCTTCCATATATGTGCATATACGGAAGTCGATCATTTCCTTATATGCGCATATACGAAAGCCGACCATTTCCATATATGTGCATATACGTAAGTGGTCAGCTTTCATATAAGCACTTATACAGCACATATACGAAATTTGACTATACAAAAGTTGACCACTTCTGTATATGCGCATATATGGAAGTTGACCACTTCCGTATATGCGCATTTATGTTTGGTCAACTTCAATGACTTTTTATTTTTCCAAAGTGTCTATACCCAAAATAATAAAACAAAATATTAAGTAAAACCACTTCTATGAAAATATATCATTCAAGATAATATAGTATATAATATAAAGTTGTTTTTATAATATGGAAAATCATATAAACCACTCAAGATAAGATCAAGCTCAAATTCATAGAGTGCTTAGGCATTAGTTTTTTTCATGTTGCGATTGTTGTGCTAAGAGATAACTGAATGCATAAGTTAAGAAGCGATATGAAGCGGTCATCCCTCTTCCCTGTGCAAAACCAAGGCCTTATTTTTGTGCTATGTTTTAAAGAGGAAGCCCAGCTGAAGTGCAAGCCACTTTTTAACACAGGAAGGCCCGTCGTTTCGGAGGTCCGTTTCACTGGGATTTATGTTGACCATACACCTGCACAGAAAATTAAACAGCATATGTTCACTATGCGCTAAATGGGGATTTTTTTGGCTTCGGAGAAGTCTTTCTCAACCCTCGCCCATAGTTCTTCGGAAGCCTTGTCAAACTCTGGAAACCACTTGTTGGTGTTCATCTCGAGTACTTCTAAGCAAAATTTCTTGATGTTCTTCTGAGGGGTCCATGTTAATGCAACTTTTCCCTTCATACC
Organism: Picea engelmannii; assembly: GCA_009831015.1. Lineage (NCBI taxonomy): Eukaryota > Viridiplantae > Streptophyta > Pinopsida > Pinales > Pinaceae > Picea > Picea engelmannii. The sequence goes on from ML786277.1 coordinate 793,740, forward strand.
TCATTTGAATTCAAATTCAAATTTCGAGTTAATGCAATTTTGTCGCTTGTATCTCATTTGAATTCAAATTTCGAGTTAAGGTAACTTTGCTTGCTTCATTTTAATTCATTTGAATTCAAATTTCAATTCCAATTGTAAAGCTCAGTGGATGCATGCATTCATTGTCATAAACAGGAGCACACATCCCATTTTCTGTTGCCATTTTTGGAGTTTTTCGCACAGCCATGGATGCCCTCGAGCCTATCTATAAATCCACATGTATCTCCCTTCCAATGTTGGGATCGATGTGGATTTCCTTTGCAATGTTGGGATCGATGAGCTTCTTAATTCCTTATCACATGTGGCTCATGGCGATGATGATTGTTGAATGTTTGAACTCCTGTAATATATTCTTGTTAATTATGTGGCCCGTGATGAGCTTCTTAATTCCTTATCATAGTGTGGCTCATGGCGATGATGATTGTTGAATGTTTGAATTCCTGTAATATATTCTTGTTAATTATGTGGCTCGTGATGTGTAGAGTTACACTTCTTGTTCATCTAGTGTTGCGGAGAGGACGTCGAGGAACGAAATAGTTTTTGTAGATGGCGAGGGAAAACTTTACGGTGTTTGCAAGCATAATGTTGAAGATCTCAAGTGCAGAGGGGGCTGCTTAGTTCAAAGGCGGTAAAGAGAAGAAGAAGAAGATTTAGAATAATGGGGTTTTTGTGTGCATGATCGTGTTAAGCTATTTCTTTTCAACAATATATTAAACTAGCACAGTCGCTAACTCGCGGTTGGTGAACGTCGAAAGAGTTATAGCAGATAAAAAAACTTTTGTTTTAAAAAAAAAACTCAGTCAGATAATGAAACTCTAAAGAATTCCAACGTGGCAATCATATGATGTTATAGTAATTTCTTAATATGATTAGGTAAATGTTAAAAAGTAAATAGGTTAACGAATGCATTTATAAATGCAAAGAAGTTATCAACAATAAATCTGATCCAATGATTTTGGAGGAGGACTAAAAATATGCCAGCATCTTCAATGCATAACCATCATATTAGAATTTAAGATTAAAAGATCATTAATTGTGCCCATCTCCAATAAGTGTAGGCCTTTCAGCATAATGAATTGTTTCGTGGAGTTTCTATGAGTTTGAGTGTTGTCTTTTTAAATGAATTGTAATGGAAGATGTAGAGAGGAGAGTAGAAGAGTGTGTGTAGAGGGATCAAATCCGACAAAAGGGAAAGTAAAGGCCAAACGTATGTGATCTGGCCAGACAAACAGAGAAGCATGTGTGAGGAAGCAGATTTGAAGAGATCCTATGTGTGTAGGTTGTAAAAGAAGCTTTAGATGTTAATAAAATTCCAGTATGGTTCCAGTGATGATTATTGTGTTGATTCTGTTAACTTAACATTGTGTGTGAATCAGAGTTTTATTCTATTTATCTCATGATTTCTCTCCATCCTATA
>ML786277.1:807949-828311 GCA_009831015.1 Picea engelmannii
CCGAAATTCTGAGGAAAGTGAAGAAAAGAAGGCCGAAATGCAAGGAAGGATAAATTCTTTTGATGGTGCTTTCTAAGGTATGTTATTTTCAGGCCATCTCACCATTTTCGCTATAACTTTTTTTATATAATGATTCAGATCCTAAAATTTCTTTTCAAGTGAGAAAACATATCCAAGTATCTGTGGTTAAAAATTTAGCTTGTGGGTCGTTGTATTTTTGGAGTTACACTGTGGAAAATAGGGTTTGTGGCCAATCCTGAAACTAGTCAAAATCCGGTGTTTCGGGTAAAAACGTCATAAATTCTTCATAACAGATCCAAATTCAGTGATACCAAATTTTTTGGTTAGGGTATAGTCTTTAGTATGATGTGTAATAGTTTCAGATCATTTAATAAAATATTTTGTGCGGGGCATGCTCTACAAGGTCTCTCTCTAGAATAAGCCAGAATTCAGCAAGGTATGCCATTTTTGCTATAACTCCTTTTCTGAGAGGTTCCAAGTAGTGCCACTTGGAGGAATTTCATAAAACACACTGAAGAACATTTTATATCAGTTTCATATCTTTATACATTACAGGTTCAAAGTTGTGATTACTTCAAGTTAGGGTTGTTGACTAATCCAAAACTAGGCATGTGAGACTAAAGAAAAGTTTGATGAAAATGCTAGTCTCTTGATATTAAAGTTAAAGAAGGTTTGCATGAATGTGATCAGATACACCAGGTCTATTACAGAACTACAAATCAGATTTTGATGATGAAATTGATGAGGGCTTTTGGTTGAGGTACATGTTTAGTACATGGTTGAGATAGTAGTTGATGAGTTGGCACATACATGAGGTGTATAGTTGATGATGTTGGTACATATTGATGAGTCATAGTTGATAAGTAGTTGAAACATGACTGGTACATACTTGGTACATGGATGGATGCACTTGTTTATGGTACAGGTTGATTACAGGTTGGTGCATGGTTGATGCACTTGTTTATGGTACAGGTTGATTACAGGTTGATGCATGGTTGATGCACTTTTTTATGGTACAGGTTGATGCATGGTTGATGCATGGTTTAGACTTATTGGCACAGTTTTACAGCGGTATATCTCACAGTGATAGTGTGACAATGGTTCCATCATTCTACTTCTACTTCAGGGTGGCAGGACGGGGCAAGGGCAGGTGGTTGTAGACACCTTCCGGTTGTAGCCGAAGAACATAGGGGGTTGTAGCCTCCTTCTGGTTGTATCCATAGAATTGGGGAGCTGGAGCTTCCCTCAGGTTGTAGCCTGAGAAACTAGGGGGTTGGAGCCTCCTTCTAGTTGCAGCTGGAAAACAAAGGAAGTTGGTGCTTCCAATGAATGTAATTCTTCGAGACATATAAGAAAAATCATTCTGTGGTTTTCTCCCGGTTTGGGTTTCCACGTAAAACACTAGTGTACTGTGCATGTGTGTGATTGTTTATTTATTACTACTCATTATTGGATAATAATTCTACATTGAAATAACATTTGAAGAAAAAGGATTATAATTACGTTATTACTGATTTACCCCCCCTCTCAGTAATCCAACAATAAGCACCCAAAAGGGGGGTGTTTATGTTGCATCTGTGAAATAAATCCATGTGATTTCTCCCACTATAACCTATTTCCCTTCCATGTGTCAACCAATGAGGGTATCTAACTAGAGCTCCATATCCATATAAAGCACATACAATGATCCCATTCTTAGGAATCTACAAGAGATACCTTTGTTTTTTGTCTTTGATAGCTCTTGAGTTGATCCAAGATCATATGGGTACACCAGAGAATATAAAGGCACCTCCTTGTTATTGTAGGGAGTTGCATAAAATACCATAAACCACCTATACATCCAGTTTTGAAGAATTTGTGGGTGGATGCACCAATAAATACAAATGCATTTCTTGGTGACAGGTGGTTGTTGTGCAGATCGAGGATCAATAAAAAGGGACATCACTATAAGTCCTCTATAACATGAGCATGTTGGGCAGGGGGGTTAGGCCTTCACCCAAGGGGACAAGGACCTAACATGGGGTCACATCTAGCATGCTCTCAATCATGTGCAGACCCTCGGCCCACCCCTTGGAAGTCACCAATGTCGAAGTAGTTCACATGGTGACCCAAAACAAATTATGCCCATAATTTTCTATAAATATATAAAGGATCCTCCCTGTTATTGTAGGGAGGTGCATCAAAAACCATAAACCACCTATCATTTTTAGAAATTTTAGAAATTTTGTATATGGTATATGTACATTGCCAAAGTGGTCAACTTCTTTATATGCACATATATGGAAGTCGATTGGCTTCCATATATGCACAAATACAGAAGTTGACCACTTTTGTATATGTGCATATACGAAAGTGGTCAATTTCTGTATATGTGCATATACGAAAGTTGACCACTTTTGTATATGCACATATACAAAAGTGGTCAACTTTTGTATTTTCGCATATATGGAAGCCAATCAACTTCCATATATGTGCATATACAGAAGCTTAACACTATCATATATGCAAATATACAGAAGGGTGTCTTATGTATATGTGCATTTATGGAAGTGGTCGAATTATGTATTTGCACATATATAGAAGTATCTGACTTCTGTATATGTGCATATATGAAAGTGGTCAGCTTATGTATATGCACATATACAGAAGTGGTCAGCTTATGTATATGGTCAGCTTCTGTATATGTGCATATATGGAAGTCAACTTCTATAGAGGCATATCTACGGAAGCCAATCATTTCCATATATGTGCATATACATAAGGTGGCTACCATATATGTGCATATATGGAAGTGACTGACTTCTGTATATGTGCATTTACGGAAGTGGTTGGCTTCAATATATGCGTATATACAGAAGACAGTCGATTTCCATATATGTGCATATACAAAAGGTGGCTTTTGTATATGCACATATATGGAAGTGGTTGGACTTCGTATATGCGCATATATGTCAAAATGGTTGGCTTCCATATATGTGCATATATGGAAGTCGAACGACTTCCGTATATGCGCATATACAAAATTCGATCACTTTTGTATATGCGCATATACGAAAGTGGTCATATTTCGTATATGCACATATACAGAAGCTGACCTCTACCATTTATGTGCATTTATGGAAGTGGCTACTTTTGTATATCCACATATACGGAAGTGGCCAACTTCCATATATGTGCATATACAGAAGTGGTCAACTTCCATATATGCACATATATAGAAGTGGTTGGCTTCCGTATATGCGCATATACAGAAGCTGACCGACTTCTGTATAATGGTCAGCATTCATATATGCACATATATGGAAGTAGTCAGCTTCTGTATATGCACATATATAGAATTTGACCACTTCTGTATATGCGCATATATAAAATACAACCACTTTCATATATGCGTATATACGAAAGCCACCTTCTGTGGTTGGCTTTCGTATATCCGCATATACGAAAACCGACCACTTCCATATATGCACATATACAGAAGTTGACAAATTCTATATATTTGCATATACGGAAGCCAACCACTTCCATAAATGTGCATATATGGAAGGTGGCTTCAATATATGTCCATTTACAGAAGTGGTCGGATTCAATATATGCACATATACGGAAGTCAGTCGACTTCAGTTCATGCACATAAATGGAAGGTGGATTTTGTATATGTGCAGATATGGAATTTTTTGGCTTTTGTATATTCACATATACGGAAGTCGGTTGGCTTTCATATATGCACATATATGGAAAATGACCACTTATGTATATGCACATATACGGAAACCAACCACTTTTTTATATGCACATATATAGAAGTCGGTCACTTCTATATATGCACATTTATGGAAGTGGTCAATTTTTGTATATGTTCATATACAGGATCTGACTACTTTTGTATATGTGCATTTATAGAAGGGCTTCCATAGATAGGCATACACGGAAGTGGTCGGCTTCTGTATATGCGCATATATGGAAGCCGACCACTTCCATATATGTGCATATACATAAGTGGTCAACTTCTGTATATGCGCATATATGAAAGCCGACCACTTTCGTATATGCGAAGTAGACCACTTTCGTATACACGCATATATGGAAGTGGTTAGCTTCCATATATGCGCATATACGGAAGTCGATCGACTTCTGTATATGCACATATACAGAAGTGGTCAGCTTCATGCATATATGGAAGTGGTTGACTTCCGTATATGTGCACATATACGGAAGTGGTCGACTTTCATATATGCGCATATACGAAAGCCGACCAAATTTTGTATATGCACATATAATAAAGCCAACCACTTCCTTATATGTGGCCAACCAACTTCCATATATGCACATATCCTAAAGCCAGCCACATATACAATTTATGGAAGTGTTGGCTTTAGTATAGGTGCATATACAAAAGTTTGTCGGCTTTTGTATATGTGCATATACGGAAGTCAGCCACTTTTATATATGTGCACATATACGGAAGCCAACCACTTTTGTATATGTGCATATATGGAAGTCAATATATTTTCATATATACACATATGGAAGCCGACCACTTTCGTATATGCGTGTATACGAAAGTGGCCGACTTTGCACATACAAAAGTGAACGGCTTCTGCATATTTGCACTTATGAAAGTTGACCACTTCTGTATGTGCACATATACGGAAGTGGTTGACTTCCATATATGCGCATATACAGAAGTTGACCACTTCCGTATATGCGCATCTATGGAATCCCTTCTGTAAATGCACATATATAGAAGTGGCCAGATTCTGTATATGCACATATACAAAAGTTGGTCACTTACGTAAATGTGCATATACATAAGTGACCGACTTTCGTACATGCACATATACAAAAGTGGTCGGTTTCCATATATGTGCATATATGAAAGTGGTCAATTTGCGTATATGCGCATATACGAAACCCAATTGACTTTTGTATATGCGGATATATGAAAGCTGAAATTTTTTGTATATCCACATATACGAAATCCACCTTCTGTTTATGTGCGTATACAGAAGGTGATCGACTTCCATATATATGCATATACTAAAGCCGACCAATTCTGTAAATGTGCATATATGGATGCCAGCCACTTCTGTATATGTGAATATACGGAAGCCACCTTCCGTATATACACATTTATGGAAGTGGTTGTCTTCTTTATATGCAAATATATGGAAGTTGCCAACTTTTGTATATGCACATATATGAAAGTGGCTTGTTTCTGTATGTGCACATATATGGAAGAAAACTTCCATAAAAGTGCATATGCGGAAGCCGACCACTTCTTATATGTGCATATACGGAAGATGGATTCCGTACATGCACATATATGGAAGTGGTCGCTTTTCATATATGCACATATACGGAAGTGGTCGGCTTTCATATATGTACATATACAAATGTGGTTGGTTTCTATATATGCACATATATGGAAGTTGACCACTTCCATATATGCACATATATGAAAGCTGACTATTATACAGAAGTCGGTCAACTTTCGTATATGTGCATATAGAGAAGCCAACCACTTATGTATATGCACATATATGGAAGTTGGCCACTTTCGTATATGTACATATACGAAAGTTGGCCAATTCCATATATGTGCATATATGAAAGCCGACCACTTCTATAAATGCGCATATATGGTAGCAGTCATCTTCCAACCACTTTCGTATATTCTCATAGATGGAAGTGGTTGACTTTCGTATATGCACATATATGGAATCTGTCTCACTTCCATATATGCACATATACGAAAGCCTACCACTTCGGTATATATGTGCATATACGGAAGTTGGCTTCTATATATGTGCATATACAGAAGCCACCTTCCATATATTTGCATTTACAGAAGTGGTCGACTTTCGTATATGTGAATATATGGAAGTCGACCACTTCTATATATGCACATATACGGTAGTCACCTTTCGTATATGCGCATATATGGAAATGGTTGGCTTCCATATATGTGTATCTACGAAAGTTAACTTCCATATATGTTCATATACAGAAGTTGACCACTTCCATATATGCGCATATATGGAAGTGGCTCATATACAGAAGCCGACCACTTCTTTATATGCACATATACGAAAGTCGGCCACTTCAGTATATGCACATATACGGAAATCAACTAATTTTGTATATGTGCATATACAGAAGTCGACCACTTCCATAAATGCACATATACAAAAGGCACCTTATGTATATGTGCATATACGAAAGTGGTCAGCTTCTGTATATGCGCATTATCAAAGTGGTTGGCTTTTGTATATGCGCATATATGGAAGTCGATCGACTTTCATATATGCACAAATAAGGAAGTCGACCACTTCTGTATATGTGCATATACGAGAGTGGTCCACTTTTGTATATGCACATATACATAAGTGGGCCAAGTTTGTATATGTGCCATGCCGGTTTGGTCGAAAATTTGAGCCTATCAGAAGCTTGGTAAAAAATTCCCAAGAAACTAGCTTTTGATGATTACATTGGTATTAATCAAGCTAAGGGGGGGTTATTCAGAGCAGGTGCAATGGAAAATGGAGATGGAATAGCTTTTGTTTGGTTAGGACACCCTATATTCAAAGATAAGGAGGGAAATGAGTTTTTTGTATGTCGTATGCCTACCTTTTTCGAAACATTTCCAGTAGTTCTAGTAGACAAAGAAGGAATTGTGAAATCATATGTTCCTTTTAAGAGGGCAGAATCAAAGTATAGTGTTGAAAAAGTAGGTGTATTTGTTGAGTCCTATGGTGGTGCACTTGACAGGGTCAATTTTGGTGATCCTTCTATAGTGAAAAAATATGCTAGACATGCTCAATTAGGTGAAATTTTTGAATTAGATCATGCTACTCTAAAATCTGATGGTGTTTTTCATAATAGTCCAAGGGGTTGGTTTACTTTCAAACATGATACATTTTCTCTCATTTCCTTTTTTGAACACATTTGGCATGGTTCTAGAACCCTATTCAGAGATGTTTTTGCTGGTATCAACCTGGATTTGGATGCTCGAGTAGAATTTGGAGCATTCCAAAAAATGGGAGATCCAACTACTAAGAGACAAGTGGTATGATATTTCTCCTATCTTGATCTGGATTATTTTCAAAACAAAATGAAAGAAGAGATATTACAATGAAATACACATAAATATTTCCAGAAATAGAGAAATACAACAATACATGATTTCTATTAACGAAAGAAATGTACAAAGATTGTAAAAATATAGAGTGCAAGACTTGCTAGAATGGTGGCAACTTTATCTCTGAGAAGAGATGTGACAGCTACGCTCATTCACAATAAGAAGATGAGTACAATGAGCCTTTGAAGGCCTTTTTAAAATAAACATGAATTCCAAAACCCTAGACATCCAAAAACCTAACTCTAGGAGATGAAGCACCAAAAGTCATGTGGGCCCCGTTGGGGTAAATTAGTACATCAACTTCCCGGGGTCGTAACTTTTGCATACGATCTTCATTTTAGGCATGTGATAGCCCGTTGAAAAGGTATTTTCAAGAACTACACATTATTTCGTCAAACTCTAACTATGTCAATAGTTTTAAAGGATACTTCCTACTATCTAATTTCAAATTTTGCTTTAAATTTATATTCTAAATGTTTAAGTTTTGCTCCATACCAATGTTCCACATAATAAATATTGAGATTGTGTTCACAAATATAACCCTTAGTCTTGATGTGTATAACATATTTATGTAATGGAATATCCATACTCATTCCTATTTAAATCTAGGACCATAGTGAATGGCACAAGTACATTACATAAAAATATTGAGACTAGTCCATAAATTTGGTCATGATGAATATTGAGACTAGTCCATAAATATTGAGGATAGCTTTTGGTCACCATATTTTAGTTAAATGTGTGCAAGCTCTAATGATCTCAGTATGTTTTATTTTTTCCCTCGTTTTTTTTTTTTATGGTAAAAACACTCCATCTTCAGCAAAGGCAATCTAGAACTCTACAGTGGAGATATCCTTCAATGACTTCTCCCTTTCATCTAATGAACCATGAGAAAGAGAACAAGTGTTGCATGGTAGCTTATTCCCTGCCACTTAATGAACTAAGTTGTCATGCACTATTCTTAGAAATTAAATGATATAATAAAAATTAAAATTAAAATTGAGTTAAACTACAGTATAACTATATATTCATTATTAGTATACTTTTTAGGTTGGCACCTCGGTGAATGTAATATCATATTCTGGCGTCGGTCACTGGTGATGAGGGGTTCAGTTCTTTGCAATATGAATTGGTTTGAATGTAATATCATATTTTGGGGTTGGTCACTAGTGATGAGGAGTTTGGTTCTTTGAAATATGAATTGGTTAGCCACCTTCATTACTTGCATGCCAAACAAAGACAAATGTAGGATGAATTACAGGACTTGTGCATGTAGATCATGTCATGAGAGGCATGTAGTGATATGTGTTTATTACCCTTACTTTTTTTGTCCATCCTCTACAGTCGTGGCTACTATGACCTGAGACCTCATCGTCTGACCTTTTTGTTGGTTGTCACAGATGCAGTTTTCATCTCTAACAATGAAACCCAATGTACTTTCTATGTTTTCAGAGAGACATGTATGCTCAGAAAGTTATACTTCATGGGATGGTAGTTAATTCTTATGATTTGTGGTTTTTTGGGGGTTGAGGCCAGCTACCAATTGTTTTTTTTTTCTTTATTTTATAAGCCTACGTGAAAAGAAAAAGAAAATGGTTGTTTAGACCGAAACTTTAAGCAGTGGTTTCATCACTCACTGAAAGTCAAGTTTACAACTCTTACGATGATGCCACCGATTACTGGGTTTATTGTCATTGCCCGTCTTATTTTAATATATGGAAATCAAACATATCAATGCCACCACCAACTCCAATGCCATATCCAGAAATTGATTTCCACCACCAAATCCAATGTCATATCCAGAAATTGATTTCCACCACCAAATCCAATGCCATATACAGAAATCGATTGCCACCGTAAGAAGAGTTTAATGCTTGGCCCAATAAAATACACAAATCCTCGATGGAGGACAATTTTACTCCGCTATATAATTGACTTCAATATATAAATGTAAAAGGTAGAAAGAGTAAATTGTTAGAAGTTATATGTTTCATTTATTTTTGCTTCCAAGCCCTCTAAATAACTTTCTAATAGTTATTATCTTTCTTCTCTATGTTGATGATATTGTCCTTATGTCAAGGAATCCCTATGACCTCACTAAGCACTTAACATCTTCAAGGAATTCTACTCTAGTACATGAATCACTATGAACACTAACAAAACGAAGGTTATGATAATTAAGTCTAACAAGATCACCTATGATACTTTCGTATATGACAACAATACCATGGAGGAAGTGTCATCGTACAAGTATCTTGGAATTCATATTCACCACAAACTCAATTGGAACTATAGCATTGAGAAAAGGATAAATGGAGGGTCGAAAGCTTATTATGGACTTGGAAATAATTGTAAAATAGAATACATTTGGTTGTGGGATAAGAAAAAAATCATATTTAAGACTCTTGTCACTCATGTTATCTAATATGGATGTGTAGTATCTCTTGAGAATCTTAGAGAAAGATAGAACATATCCAAAAGAATTGTATAGCTTATAATCTCAAAATTAAAGGCAATACACCTTATCCATCCTCCTCATAGAAGTGAGTCTTTCCCCCATTGAGAGTACAACTATGATTATGTACTTGATGTATAAGAACAAGATAAATAACATGGATGACAAGAGGCTCCCTAAAATTGCTTCAGACTCTAGCCAAAAACACCAACAACTCAAGCGGGGATGGTGATAAAAAACAAAACTATAGTGATCTTGGAATGCTTCTCCTAATGTTTTTTTAACATCGGAATAACATTAAAAAAGTCTAAGTAATATATTACCTTTCATAAGGTGTGATAGACCAATTTTAATCTTAATGAATGTTAACCATCATCATCATCTTAAATCTCCTTTACTATAAGTTTTAAAATAACTTAAATCTATCAAACTATTCTAAGAAAATTCTAAATTGAAGTAGAGCTTAAGATTTTTTCAATATGTACATTTTCAAATCAATTCATTATATAGAACTTTATTTTCAACTTTACATTTTAATTTTTAGGCTTTATTTTTTTCCTTTTCTACGATTTATAAAGTAATTAACATTGTTTTCATTTTCACTTTATCTCAACTTTATTTTCAACTTTACATTTTAATTTTTAGGTTTTATTTTTTTCCTTTTCTACGATTTATAAAGTAATTATAAAACATTGTTTTCATTTTCACTTTATCTTAAAGGAAATAGTAGTTTATGAACTCAATTTAATTGATTAAACTAATATTTTTTTAATTTGTTAATTTATGTAATAATATTTTATTTTATTTAACAAGAACGGGTATGAGATATATTAAGAAAACAACAAAAAATTGTTGGCACAATTGCATTCAGTCTTCATTGGGTAATCTCAACTATGACTTTGGGATTAGCTCTCATTCACTAGTTTAAAAGGTAATTTATCTAATCCCTCGATTCTGTCTAGTAATAGAACTCCTTTGCTTAGCAGTACTTCTTTGTTAGCTTCTTTATCTGCTTCGCCATTTAATTCTCGCAGAATGTGGAATAGTTGGATAGAATGGAAAGTGGACATGAGTTTAATTTTCTGAAGGATTTGCTTGAGCCTCATATGTTTGGTAAGGTTCTTACAAGAGAGGGATTGAATGATGATACGAGAGTCTCCAAAGACATTGAGGACCGTGATCTTCTTGATTTGGGCTTGACATAATCCTTGCCAGAGGGCTAAAGCTTCAGCTATGTTATTTGTTTCCTTGTTGATTCCATAGGAATGCGATAGCACCTTTATTTCCTCAGGACCAATAATCACCCCTCCCCTGCCAGCCTCACCGGGGTTTCCTTTAGAATCTCCGTCAAAGAAAAGACTATGCCTTTGAAGGGATTTGCGCTAATTTGTGAAGGTTGAAGGGTCCAACCTAATTTCCCACTCGAAAGTAGAGGGTTGAGGAGCAATTGAAACTTTCAAAGCACTTGGGATAAGGCTTGACAACCATTTTTCCTCGATGGGAGTTAACTTATATTTATTTGTTGGCAAGTTGATGGATGACAAAAAGTCCACCATCATTGCTTTGGCTTTTGCACTCACTTGGCCCTCTCTGGAAGCTTTCCCTTGGAAGACTCGGGTGTTGCGTTCTAACCAAATTTTCCACAAACAAACTTGGGAAGGTACCCCCAACAGCTTTTTATTTGGTCTTTCTTCGTGAGGGAGAAGGTGCATAAAGCCTGCAAGTTTAGAAGAAGGCTTGGTATCTCATCCGGGAGAGTGACTTGAGTTGTCCATGGAGCTAACGCCAGGTACCAAACCTCATGAGCGAATGAGTAGTTCAACAATATGTGTGCCACTGTTTCCTCATTTGAGACGCAGAAGGGACAACGTGTGGGGCCTTCCCATCCCTTTCTTTTGAGATTATCTCCAGTGAGAATGGCGTTGTGGGATAGTTTCCAAATGAACATGTTGATTTTTAGGATGGATTTGTATTTCCATACTTCTTTCCACAGGGTCATATTGGGGGGCGCGTACAGAGTTTCTTTGGCGAGCTTGTAACCCTCTGAAATTGTGTAAGAGTCATATTGTTGTCCCCATCCCCTTTTGTCTTTCTTATTTGCAACGATCGACGATTTCCCCTGGAGTAACATGAGTAATCGAATTTCTTCATTGTGAAGGTGGCTTGGACTTCTCGACAGATTCCAATCTTTCCAACTTTTGTTTGCATCTGAATGCCACTTTGAAATGTCCCAAATCATGTTTAATTGTTGGGCATGGAGGAAATTTTTTAAATTTTTGGTGCCCAGGATGGAATCTAAAGGAGGCTCTCCCAGGATCGAGTCCTCCCATATCAGAATGTTTTCTTTGTTTCCTGGGATCCAGGTTAGATGGGAACTGAAGTACCCAAAATCGTTTTGACAGATTGTGAACATTGGTGATCCCTTTGAGACTTTAGGGGTTGTATTGAGACACTTCCTTCTAGTGCCTGAGTAATATTTCTTCCACGGGGCGTTCTTGCTCTAGGTGAGTTTTCCAGAGATTAGGTTCCAGAGAATTTTGGCCCCTAGTGCCATATTTTGGGCTCTCAGATCTCTTATCTGAAGACTTCCTTCTGTGTAAGGCTTTGTTACTTTCCCCCAACTGACTAGAGGAAATTTGTTTTCATTCTGATTGCCACCTTTCCAGAGAAATCTTCTTACAAGTGACTCGATTTGGCTTATGCATCCAGATGGGGCTAAAAAGAATGGAGCTTTGATATATTGGAATACTGGCCAGCACCAATTTAAGGAGAACTAACTTCCCTGCCAAGTTTAACCAGGAGGCCCCCCACGCTAGAATTCGTGTTTTTATTTTATCAACAACAAGAGACCAATGAGAATATTTGGGCTTGGATTTGAAGATGGGGACTCCTAAGTATTTGAAAGACTCACATTGAGTTTCCCCTTCCATCTCTGGGATTCTATATATTTCCACCATTTCCCTTGGCTTGCAATTCCACCCAAATATTTTACTCTTCCTGTAATTTATTTGGCTTTCCGAAGCTTCCTTGTATAGGTATAGTTGATGCTTGAATTTGTGAGCAATGATGGTACTGGCCCCTCCCAAGAGGAGTGTATCGTCGACAAATTGAGCATGGTTTATATCTTTGACCCCTCTTGCAATTTTGATGCCCATTAATTCTTGTTGGGAGCGACAGTGGTCTAATTGAAATCTTGGCGCTTATGCTTGAATGGCATAGAGTAGGGGGGACAGTGGGCATCCCTGATCCCCCTAGTTGCCTGAAAGAATTATGTTGCTCGACCATTGACTAACGGAGCAATCCAAGGAGTCCCGATACAAGCCTTAATGCATTGGATGAAAGAAGCATTGAATCCATATTTTTGCATTACATGAAACAAAAAAACATGCCTTACTCTATCAAAAGCATTTGCTAGATCTAGTTTCACAAACATACCTTTTTCGCCCTGTTGCATGCTTGAGTGGATCACTTCTTGGACCAGAATTATATTGTCAGTTATGTGCCTTCCTTTGATGAAGCCTCCTTGGTTCTCTAGGATGATTGCTGGAAGCATACCCTTGAGTCGATTGGCGATTACGTTTGTGATAATTTTGTAGCCAGTATTGCACAAGGAAATCGGATGAAATCTGTCAAAGGATGAGGCTCCTTTTTCTTTAGGAATTAAATATAAGAATGCAGAATTAGTGTTTCCCCCAATCTTGTGGCATTTTTGTTATTTTAACACCATTTTATGCAGATCATGCTTTATGATTGGTCAGCAAACTTGAAGGAACCGAGCTGTAAATTCGTTAGGCCCTGGAGCTTTATCAGGGGCCAGACTATCCAAGGTTGATTTCACTTCTTTCAATGTGACCAGAGTTGTAAGTTGTTGATTGGATCTTGGTTTGACAACTAAAGAAATTAAATTGAGAACTTGATGATGGATTTCTGTGGAGGTTTCCTCAGTGTAAATCCCTTTGAAGTGGAGGTGGGCAGCTTGCTTGATTCCTTCAAAATCATTGACAGTCTGATTCTAAAATTGAATTTCCTTGACAGAGTTGTGATTTTTTCTGGCTTCGGTTTGCTTATGAAAGAAGCTTGTATTTTTATCTCCAAATTTTAGCCAGAGACTTTGAGATTTTTGTCGCCGGTATTATTCTTCCTCTCTACAGGTTGTATGGATCTTTCTATGGAGGTATTTTTATGTTTCCAGCATGTGTGGGATGATGTTTCTTTCTTCCATTTTTAGTTGGTGCACTTCTAGTTGTTGTAGAGCTTCCATTCTTTAGGTCGATGGGGATTTCAAAGATTTTGCCCATATTTTGAGAGCCCTCTTCAACCTTCGGAGATTTTCTTCCCACACAAAGAAGGGTGAACCTGTAACTGGATCCTTCCAAACTCCAGTGACCAGCTCAAAAAATTCCTCATGGTGGATTCAGGTTGGGTTGAATCTAAAAGGAATCAGGCCCAGGGGGAGTCTTTGGTGATTTCTAGACTTACTGGCTTATGGTCAGAGGCACTGAAAGGAAGGATCTTTGACACAACGTTGAGGCCTAAAAGGAGGAATGAGCTTTGGACCAGTAATTTGTCTAACCTTGTTGTTATGTGCCCTAGGCCATTTCTTTTATTGGACCAAGTGTATTTGCCTCTAGAAGGTTTTATATCTTCTAGTTCCCAATCAAGTATGATGTCCTCAACCCATTCTCAGATGGGATCTCTAACTATGGTTCCCCCTTTTTCTCCCCCTTGGGATAAAGTGACATTGAGATCCCCGAAAATAATTATATTCTCAGTGTGATGCATGTTAAGAAACTCTCTTAATTTATTCCAGTAGTCTTTGTTTTCCTCAGGGAGTACAGGGACATAAAGATTAAAAATGATTATCTGGATGCCTGACTCCTTGTGGACAAGGTTGGTGAGGATCCAGTGAGTGTAATGCTCTATCTTCAATATTTAGAGTGTTGAGGAGTTCCACAGGGAGCCAATACCTCCTGAGGATCCTTTGGCACTGACTGCTACACCTACTCCTTTTTTCCACAACCTTGCACTGGTTTGGACGAATTCATATTCCTCCAGTTTAGTATCCTGGACTAGTAGTAGATCTAGATTTGAGATTCGGATTAGGTCTTTCATTGCTTCTTTTTTTCTTTGGCTTCCTAGACCCCTACAGTTCTAGGATATTATCTTCATTACTTTCTTTTTGGGTTGGAGGGCGTCCTATGAGAAGTTTTCCCTTGGTTCCTTGTATTTCTTGGATTTAACATTGTTTCCAGTGTTGGTTATGATCCTTGAAGTTTTTATTTGTATGTCCCCCTTTCTCTTCTTTCCTTTTCTATTTTCCTTCCTCTGGTAGCTAGTTTCGAGGGATTCTGAGTTAAACCAATATCAGCCTCCGCCTCATCTTCTTCCGATGTTTCTTCCTATGTCTCTGATATTTGGGATTCAAGGATTTCTCCTGGTTCTAGCTGCGGAGTAGTTTCTTTATTTTCCTCGCTTGCCGCTTCTGAATTGTCTTGCTTTTCTGCAGTATTTTCTTTGATTACTGGTTCCATCTCTTCATTCCCGAGTATTGCAAAACTATTTTCCATATCATTTTGTCCTTTTTTGTTTTCCTTTGCCTTTTTGGAGTTAGGGTTGGGGTTTACCTTAGGTCTCTTCGCTTTCTTCCATCCTTCTCCTAATTCTTTCTCTTTATGGATGGTCTAGTTTTTTGGGCATTGCTTTTGGAAATGTCTGTATTCATGACAGCTACGACACTTGAACGGTAATTGCTCATAGTCCAGTTTTTTGTAGTGTTGTCATTCCCCGATAGTTAGCTTGATTTCTTCAGGAAGACCTGCTTCCAAATCAACTTCTACGTAGATCCGGGCACATGAGTATTGACCTTTTGAATCCTCTTTGTCTATGAATCTTCCCAGTTTGTTGCCTATAGTTTGCAGACAACAGGAGTTCCAACAATGGATTGGCAGGTTGGGTAGGCATACCCAGACCGGTACCACCTTTAACACATCCACTTCAAGGTTGAATTCAGGTGTCCAGCGATTTAATTAGAGTCCCTATGGTCCCATGAAATAAGGCCCACTCTTAAAGATCAGATCTTGATCTTCTTTGGAAATGAATTCAAACAATAAGAAGCCTCTTCTGACTGCATAGATGGAAACGTTGTTTGATATCAGTGGCCTCCAATTTTTTTGAATCCAGTTCTCGGTTGTTCATAGAGATGGCCAGAGCCCTGTGAACTGTTCAACAAGTGCCCAAACTGCTAGAGAAATGGCCACGCTCATGGGTTGGGCTGGGGTAAATTGATTTCCAGGACTTCATCTAGTTTTTTAATGAACTTTGGTACAGCTCCTCCTTCTTTCTTCTTTCCTTGGGCGAGTAAAAACCTTATGAAGGTTGCTTCATCGAAGGAGGGCATGAGGGGAGGTGACTTCTCCCCACCTCCAATAGGGCACATTTGAATGATGAATTCAGGGGGAAAGAAACTTAAGGGTAGATTGAACCACAGGAGTGGACCCTTGGGATTGGGCCTCAAGATCAACTCAGTGGGACTGGCAGTGCACCAAAGGGGGAAGTGTTGAAATAATGTAACTGCTAAGAGTATTCTTATTATTATTGATATTTTATTTATAGGATCAATCCCCATTGTGGATTGATCATGTCATATACTGTAATAGGACCAAATCCCCTTTTGTGGATTGGTCAACAGAAAATTATAATAGGGAGAATAAGAAGTCGGCCCCAGCAGTTAATAAGCAGACCCAAAAATATAATAAAGGTGGGTTTACCCACCCAGATTGAGAAGTCGTCCCTGCCAGTGAAAAGACACTTCACACGTGCCAGAACTTGTATAAATAAAGAGGGCTAGCGCCTCATTTTATCACAACTCACTTGCTCAGTTTGAGCGACAAGTTCTGATCTGTTACCGGCAAAGGAGAGAGAGAGAGTGGCGCATATCTCGGGAGAGGACTTTCTATTTTAGCATAAGATCTCTTGGCATTATATTGGCTATTTATATTAAGGAAGTTTTGTTGGGTTTTCTTCCCCTAGAGGGTTTCCCAGGATAAATGTTGTGTTTGTTGTGGATGTGTATTTCTCAATGATCTTGTTCTTATGTTGCTATTATCTATTGAATTGAAAAGAACTATAATAATGGAATAAACATTAACATGGTATCAGATCCAACCTGAAGGAAGCATATTTCACAAGAGGAAAAACGTCACTGTTGTAGTACCTACAAATTAGGGTTTTTCAAAATTGAAGATCTTCAGCTCCAAAACCACCTAGAAAGTTGTGCCCTCCCCCAAGGATCATTTTGGCACCTTGAGCACACCTTTTCAATGGGTGGATCTCCCGAAAAGTGAAACCCTAGTTTCACAAAAGTACCAGAAGTACCAGAAGTACCAGAAGTACCAGAAGCACCAGTCCAGAAATCCGCAGATCAGATTTGAAGGGGAAAATTTTGGATTTTCTCAGATCCAAACACACCAGGCAACTCGCCTCAGCCAATCACACCTCTTGTTAAGTTGAGTTTTTGATTTTGAGAACTTTCATTTTTCAGTCATTTTCCTAGCTCCAGGTAAATATGTCTGCAAGCATTAAGCTTGTTGATAAGTTAGAAGGAGTGGAAAACTTTCATTCCTAGAAGTATAGGATTGGCCTCATTCTTGAAGAGAATGATCTAGCAAGATTCGTCAAACATGAATTAACGGAACCCAAAGATGTTGCAGAAAAGGCAAAGCATCAAAAGGACACAATAAGGGCAAAAAGAATCATTGTAGATTCAGTCAAGGACCATCTGATCCCTTATGTGTCATCCAATAAGACCCCGAAAGAAATGTTCGATGCCTTGACCAGGCTATATGAAGGAAAGAACATAAACCGGAAGATGAATCTTAGAACTCAACTAAAGAATACAAGGATGCAGAAAGGAGAAATGATTCAGTAATACTTCTCTAGAATATCGGAATTTAAAGAACAACTACAAGCTATTGGAGATACCATAGATGAATATGAACTCATAATGACAGCACTAAATGGTCTCACAATACCTTGGGATGCTTTCATCTAGATGATATGTGCCAGAACGGAGAAGCTAAAGTTCAACAGCCTATGGGAAGAATGCATCCAAGAAGAAGCAAGAGTAGCAAATTGTGAAGCGCTACTAGCTAGGGATGATGATCAAGTCCTAGCCACTCACACCAAAGGAGGAAGGAAGAAACCCTACCTCAAAAGGGAGACTCATAGAGAGCCTCAACCATCAAACAAATTCAACAACAAAGAATCTCATCCAAAGAGATTTCAAAAGAAAGGACAACGCAAGGATATCTCATCTATGCAATGCTATCATTGTGATAAGATGGGACACAAGGCGAATTCTTGTCCAGTCAGACAAGAAGAATACAAGAGGAAACATAAGAGGAAACATGCCCACATTGTCGAAGATGAAGAGCCACCTATAAAGATGATCAAGGACCATGTCTTGATCTCGGCCCTCTCAGGATCGGTAACACCTGGAGAGGACACATGGTTCATTGATAGTGGTGCATCAAAGTACATGACGGGTAAGAGAAATACTCTCTCTTTTATTTCAGAAAAGAAGTTTTCTCATAAAGTGACACTTGGAGATGATTACCAATATCCCATCAAGGGAGTGGGAGAATCAAACTACAAGCTAGATTCAGAAAACTCAATAAAGATGAAGGATGTACTCTATGTACCAAGCTTAAAGAAGAACTTACTTTCCATATCATCTCTAGACAATAAAGGCTATAGAGTGGCATTTATATATGGAGAAGTTCTTATGTGGGCTAGAAGAGAAACCATAAATGAATCAATCATCATTGGAAATCAAGAAAATGGCTCATATAAGCTAAACGGTCACCCGGAGACTGCCATGACCCATGCCATTGAAAACTCATGCAAACTTTGGCATAGAAGATTGGCCCACATCAACTACAAGGTGCTACCATACATATGCAAAGCAATCACAGGTTTACCAGAACTCAAAGGTGATTAGGAAGGCATATGAAATGGATGTGCGCAAGGGAAAAACATCAAGAACCCTTTTCCAAAGAGGGACATCAAAGCAGAAGGAGTACTTGAACTCACTCATTCAGACGTGTGTGGCCCAATGACATCATCCTCCATTAGCGGGTATGTATACTATGTATCATTTATTGATGACTATTCTCGCAAGACCTAGATATATTTCTTGAAATCTAAAGATGAAGTATTCAACAAGTTCAAGGAATTCAAAGCCTTGATAGAGAATCTTTCTGAAAGAAATATTAAGATACTCAGGTCAGATAATGGAGGAGAATATACCTCAAAGGAGTTCGTGAACTTCTGCAGAGATGTTGGGATCAAGAGGGAACTCACTACTCCCTATAATTCTCAACAAAACAGTGTAGCTAAAAGGAAGAACAGAACAATTATGGAAGCTGTGAAGACTATGATCCATGATCAATATCTTCCTATGTGCTTATGGGCAGAAGCAGCAATGGCATCTGTTTATGTGCATAATCGATTATCCCATAGCGCACTTGGGTTCAAGACCTCGGAAGAGATGTTTACCGGAAAGAAACTAGAGGTAAGCCATCTCAAAATATTTGGCTGCCCAGTCTTCATGCACATTTTGAAAGAGAAGAGAAATAAGATGGAACCCTCCGGAAAGAAGGGAATATTTGTGGGATAATGTGAGGTCTCCAAGACCTTCAGAATCTATATACCAGGTCACCACCACATTGAGATCAGCAAGGACGTGACCTTTGATGAAGAAGTAGCACTTAAGAAATCAAGAAGATGCCAGCTTGAAGAAGTGTATGAAGAGGAACCAGCAATTCCCAGGATCACAGAATCCATGAGGGAAGTTCCTAGAGCTGCAGAACCAGTGAAGGAAGTCGTAACTTCCCCTAATGAGGAAACTCTTGAAGACCATGATGTAACAGACGTTCAAGAACCTCCTCAAATGACCTTCTCCAATAAAAGAAAGCTTGCTTGGGCAAGAGAGATTATTCAATATGGAGAGAAGTATGGTGTTCCAGAAGGAACCTCGAGACAGGTGAAAAGACGAAAGCCATTTTCCAGTTATACAGCTTTGATGTGTGATCTCCTAGATGAGGAGCCTAACTACTTTGAAGAAGCCATTCAAAAGAAGGAATGGGCAGATGCCATGACAGAGGAATACCAATCCATAATAAAGAACAATGTATGGGAAATAGTTCCCAGACCAAAAGGTAAGGATGTGGTATCATCAAAATGGCTCTTCAAAATAAAACATGTTTCTAATGGAAGTATTGAGAAATATAAAGCAAGATTTTTCGCTCGTGGCTTTTCCCAGAAGGAAGGCATTGACTATGAAGAGGCATTCACTCCTGTGGCCAGATACACTTAGATCAGGACCATCATAGCTCTTGCAGCTAAGATGAAGTGGAAGCTACACCAGATGGACGTGAAGACAACTTTCCTAAACGGTGTCATCGAAGAGGAAGTGTATATAGAGTAACCTCAAGGATTTGAGGTTGAAGACAAGAAGTCTCATGTCTACAGATTGAAGAAATCCTTATACAGATTGAAGCAAGCTCCTAGAGCTTGGTATGGCCGTATATACAATTTCTTGATGAGCTTAGGCTTTACCAAGAGTAAAGCAGACTCAAATCTCTACTTCAAAATTATGGATAATGAGCCAGTAATCTTACTACTATATGTGGATGACTTATTCTTAACTAGAGAAGAAAAGCTCATCGTTGAATGTAAAAAGAGAC
>ML786277.1:835331-848266 GCA_009831015.1 Picea engelmannii
CCTTCATCAAGAAGTCTCTGCCATTCCTCATGACTGTTGTCATCATGATTTCCTGCTTCCTGCTCATGGAAAAGTACATCTCTACTTGCAAATACTTTGTGAGTAGCAGGATCAAATAGTTTGTATGCTTTAAATTCAGAACAGTACCCAATGAAAATCATTTAGTGGCTTTAGCATCCAATTTCCTCCTATTCTCCTTTGGAATATGAGCAAAAGCCTTACACCCAAATACTTTCAAATTATGAACTGCAGGTTTGGAACCATTCAAGGCTTCAAAAGGAGTAACATTATCAAGACACCTTATTGGACTTATATTCTTTAAATAAACTGTAGTATTTATGGCTTCATCTCAAAATTCATTTGAGAGATTCTTACCTTTCATCATACTGTGTGCACACTCTACCAGAGTTCTTTTTTTCCTTTCAGCGACTATGTTTTGTTGTGGAGTGTGAGGTATTGTAAATTGTTGTACTATTCCATTATCTTTGCAATATTTGTTGAAGTCCCCTGATTTATACTCTCCCCCTTGATTTGAACGGAGGATTTTGATGGATTTTCCTGTCTTCTTTTCCACCATGGCTCTGAATTCCTTAAAGTACTTGAAAACATCACTTTTTCATCTGAGGAATTAAACCCATGTGTATCTCGTGCAATCATCAATAAATAACAGAAAGTAAAATGCACCTCCTAAAGACCTAGTCTGCATAGGCCCACAAACATCAGTATACACAAGATCTAACACATCTCTCTTTTTCTTATCAAGATTAGAGGGGAATTCATCTTTGTGCATCTTTCCTAATGCACATCCATCACAAGCAACCTTCTCATTCTTTAACATGGGAAGTCCTTCAACCATATTCTTTTTCTGTAATAACAATAAATCAGGATGATTGATGTGTCCATCCTTTGATGCCAAAGAATCTCTGTTGGCATAGTGGCAGAAGTTAGTGCATGATGTGCTTTGCTGGTAACATCAAGTTTGTATAGACCTCCTGCTCTGACTCCCATTGCAACAGTTTGGAAGTGGTCCAGCAGATCCTTCACTATGCAATACTTCTTGAAGAATTCAACCTTCAAGTTTTGATCTGTAATGGTGGACACAGAGATCAAATTTTTCTTTATTCTTGGCACATACACCACATTGCGAATGTGATGAATAGTACCATTCGGCAATGTCACATGAATGTCTCCATATCCCTTGATCTGATGAGTGCAGTCATCTCCAAGATATATGCTAGCACCATTATGTGTTTCTTTAAAATTAGCATACCAAATTTTATTATAAGTCATATGTATTGATGCTCCAGAATCCAAAAACTAGGCATCAGAATCATCTCTTTCAGCAGATAAAGCAGCGTTAGACACAAACAACCTAAGATCCCGTGAGTCAAAATTCGGGGGTTCATTAATATCATCACTAGCAATAAATAATCTGAGATCTTGATTTGAATAATTTTCTGCATAACGACCTGAATGTGTTCTAGTTTTATTCCTAGCCTCATCACTTTTCTTCTGATGACAGTCTTTAACAATATGTCCAAGTCAACCACAATAAAAAAAACTCTTTGACTCATTCCTATCAGATTGCATACCTTGATTTGGAGGTTGTCTTCTTTGTGATGAACTACCTCTCTGCCATGAACCCCCTCCTCTACCTCTTACTCCTGATCTCTCTCTCCCAGATCTATTATTTTACCACAGTGCCAAATCTTTACTTGGAGGCTTCAGATTCCCGCACCTCTCTTCCTCTTGCAGAAAAATACCTGTCAGTTCTTCAAACATAGGAGGTTTCTCCCTTGCTGCGAGACCTGTTATGAACATATGATAATCTTCTAGCATACCATTTAAGGTAATAGTGACAAGATCAATATTGGAAACAGTTTCCCCTATAATTACTAGCTTGTCTTTCACCTCTTTAATATGACCCAAAAATGAACTAACAGATTCATTTCCATCCATCTTAATGCCTAGAAATTTAGTTTTCAAGAACAGAATGTGATTTGTGTTGCTAGTTTCATACAATGC
This sequence comes from Picea engelmannii, assembly GCA_009831015.1. Lineage (NCBI taxonomy): Eukaryota > Viridiplantae > Streptophyta > Pinopsida > Pinales > Pinaceae > Picea > Picea engelmannii. The sequence goes on from ML786277.1 coordinate 837,357, forward strand.
TTTAAGCATTGTCCATGTTGCAGCAGAAGTTGTAGCTTCTCTAATATGTGGAATTATGATATCTTTAACAGACATGTGCAACAATACCTTTGCCTTGTTTTTGCGCTTCTCCCAATCTTGGATCTGTGCTACTATCGCATCTGTAGCCACATCAGGTTTCAGTTCAGTTCCCTTCGCAATGTTCCAGACACCATAGCCTTCCATGAGTGTCTGCATCTCGAATTTCTAGTTAATGAAGTTCGAGCCATCTAACTTGTTGGATTTGTTGAGGTAGGTCTCTACCAGCGGATTCGCCATCGCTGCAAGATATTCTCTGCAAGTAAAACACCAAGGATATGCAACTTTATGTCACTCTACCTTCGGATACCACCAATCCGTCTCAATCTCGACTATGCAAATAACCTCAACACACCCTTCCTCTCTGGGTTCCTGTGCTAGATTTTTGAATGCTCAAATCACCAAACTTTTGTTTCCATAAAACAAATGGTCACACACAAAATCTCACAAATAGTATTCTCTCAAATAATCCACTTTTAAATAATAATAATAATAAAATGAATAACTCCTTCCACCATTTTCACCTCACGCTTTAGGAAACTATCATAATAAATTTTAATAACCTTTATAACTCCACTCCACCTCACTATTTAAAAGGAATGATCTAAGAGTTTAACTTGCTTTAATAAAAAAAACAACTCCAATGAAAACTCACACATGCAAACTACCGATTTTCCTTCACTCCATGCATGCAAACTTGCTCACGGATTTGCACCAGATGGGAGATGGTGGATTGGCCCTCACATTCCAATGCTCATGCAAATCGTGGCTTCTCGAATTCTTATATACTCACGCAGAGCATTTTATGAGTTCGAGGCTTTCCACATGCACAAGAAACAAAACTGATCCATCCATAAAAATGCAGCAAAAACTCACGATTGGCCCACGGTCGGAAAAAAATCCACGTCTTCAAACACCACATGCTTTCCGCACCTCACGCTTTTTCACAAATGCAATAGACGTATTTGCACTAGATCTCAAAAACTCACGTAGCAGTCTTCACGTTGACTGTAACCTCCTCTTCCATGCAACTAGAACCCACATGGCTCTTCTTATCCAGCCTACAGACCAACAAATATTTTCGCACCTCACTCTCGTGGCTCTGATACCAAGATAAAATATGTGAAACAAACAACACGGTGAGGCTATGCTCACTTCTATATTATTCAATGAAGACAGATTACATCCTTATATAGGAAAAGACTCTACCGAGTCGGTTACTTGCAAACCAAAGACAACTAGACTCTCAACTATGAGCTGACTCTTAACACACCTACAACTGAAGCTTATAATTGGTGCTTACAACTGGCACTTACTCCATTATTTCCAAGTGTTTTTTGATCTCTGGTATTTTGAGATGCAACAATTTTTTTTGGCCTTGCCAGTGATCATGCTTTATATCTTTTCTTTAATTCATAAATGGTATATCATTCTATGAATTCCATTACATTGCTACATCTGTAGGATTGTTTCTTTTTTTATCTCAATGAATCTCATTAAATAGTTTGTGCTTGGAGCTTTGTAGCCAATGCATTGGGAGAGGACATTTCTCTCTTTCACAGGGTGGTTGGCAATGTGTTCTAGAATTCAATACGCCCAAGCAAAGGGGGATTGATGAGTAGGATCTTGCGGGAAAGAGATTATGTTAAATAAGACGAGTGGGGTTTGATAGACTCGACCCCATAACCAATTCACGGGATTTTCTTTAACAGATTCAAATGGTCTACCCCACTTTTTTATGCAATATCGTTGGGTCTTAACTGAATCCTTCTGTTAAATTTAATATGGTGGATATGAAAAACAACTAGCTGTATTTCTCAGTGAGTAAGACCTCCCGTCTATTAATGAATCCAATAGTTATTTCAAGGGAGATCAATGATTACTGGACAGAGCATTCATTTCCCATAATAAATGGGAGGATGGAGAGTGCGCGTGAAGTAGAGAACAGAACAGAGAGGAGGATGAATACCTTCCCAACTGCTCCAGCCCCTATGGTATCTGCAACAACGACTACAAAATAAACTACTTACTCAATTGGCTTAGATAAGGTGAGGACAATAGCTTTTTAGGATCCCAGGGAAATTGAATGTCTTGCAATTACAAACTCTCAATGCAGATCAAATTCCATATGTCGTTGAAGACCCGGAACCACCTATAGTAGAGGCCACAGGTGCTGACCCAACAAATATAGTTCCCATAGTCTTTGATACATGTGTGGATACAAATGCAGATCCCCTACAAATGCGGATCCCCGTTAAGTGAAAGATTGAAATCGAGGAGCAAATTCTCCAGCAGTAGAGGTAAAATCATATTGAACTTTGTTGCTTATTGTTTCTTACCCTATATAAACAAAGATGAAGAATTAGATAATAATCTCATGCTATGCCTCAACAGTCTATAGATATCTTGTTCAAAGTATTGAGCAGAAAATTTCTCGAAGTATTGCACACAAAAGAAAAAAGGAACTGAGCACTAGGGAATACATACATCATGAGGAATTGAGCACGCATAGCTTGGCGGGGTTGTTATGAGTGATCATTGTATTTTCCATGAGATGAGGTAGATCATCACCTAGATAGTCCATGGTCGCTTTTCCACTACTCTGGAACAACATGGATTTGACCTCTATCCTTGCTTATAATGCTAGTACTACCTTGGGGGAGGCATTGAGGATGGCAGGTGGCAACAGAGTTAGTTGGGTAGGTGGCAAGGTGTTTAGGTGGTGAGAAGGTGGTGTGACGAGACTACAGCCTGAGAACCCTAGTTCATTGTAGTGTCAATTGTCAGAGCCTGTAAAGATTATTTAATTAAAATCCAATTTTAAAGCGACGATGGAAAGGCAGAGATATTTAATGAAACCCTCGGTGATTTAATTAAAAACCCAATTTTCAAGAATTTTGGTGATTTAATTAAAAACCAAATTTTCAAGAATTTAAAGCGAGAGTGGAAAGGCACATATATTTAATGAAACTCTCATTGATTTAATTAAACCCAATTTTCAAGAATTTTGTGGTCACCTGGGCAATAAGACCTCAAAATTGATAGCCAGTCACTTTTAAGAGAAACAAAAGTTTTGATTTATTTTAATTACAATAAATCTAAATATTAGAATTGTCTATGTTAAACTTAGGAAATGAAGAGGAAATTTAAGTCAAAGGTAGAACTAATGGAATTCAATGAGTAAACTCATTGTTGTAGTCCATGCCGAAGGTCAGCATAGACTAATAAGGAGTAGAATAGTTAACCTATGACATTATAATTTGTTGAACACTAAGAGGGTTACATGAATCTACATTAATTTTCTATTCTGCAGTTTTCAAATAGAAAATTTTGGAGTCATTGGAAGTGCCACTGCAACCACAATTGCAAACGGGTGTCAAATATATATTTATTGGTAAACATTCGTAAGAGAATTAGAATGGCTTTCGTTATTTAGTTGCAGGTCCTCTTACCGCTTTTCATCGTCTAAGCAGATTGTGTGTTGTTGACGATGGCTACAGGGGATGAGGAGGGAGTGATCGGAGTTGAATGCATCGATGAGGGATTCCTACTTATTCTTCTCACCATCACCATTATGGCCTTTTCCTGCACCATCCCCACAACACAACAATAACTCAATCTAAATATTTCTTTGCAAAAATTCAAAAAATCCTTGCAAATTTGATATTTCAAGGACCTAAATGCAACATAACGAAATCAACCAGAAAAGCAACCTCTTGTAAGAGTGCTCTACTACCTTATCTTCTGATACATGGTAAACATGCACTTTCCCTACGTAGAAAATTGCAGAAGCGCAGAAGGGAACAGTACCTGTGACAACTCCAGCATAGGTTATTTTCATTTCAAAAAAAAATTGGGCCAGAGTGACAACTCTAGCATAGGTGTTTGTTGAGTTGGTTGCCTCAGATTGAGGTTCAGGATTACAAACCTAGTGGCTTGTTATGGAATTACATAAAAACCTCTATTTTTATGAATACCTCTTTATATCTCTGCTTTTGATACATTGTTGATGAAACTACATACATAGATAGAGTTGGCTATGGAGATTCTAAATATATGAAAAAAAATCAAATTAATGGTGTTTACTATTGTTAATCTATTTTTGTCTTTACATATACCAAAATCCTAAAATACATACCTCTTTTATTTTTGTTATAACTTTTTGTCAACTTAATCATTTTTCAAACGAGTTATATTCCGCACTAGAAAAGATCGATATTTACAATCTAAAAAAAAAAAAAATTGATAATGTTAAGACCCTCGTAGCCTGCACGAACGTAAGGCATTGTAATTTCAAGGATATATTGAATTTCATAATTATATATATATATATATATATATATATATATATATCATAAATTTTGAAAAACTACACTGCACTAGAACAATGGTTTTTCTACAATAATAAAAAAAATTGGAAGGAAATTCCATCGTTAAGGTACTCAACACATGCACGAACGGAGACATATACCTTATATTTTGCTCGAAAAATAACATACTATTGTTAGAAAACATCAAATTTCACATAGTTATTCACAATTTCTATGAATAAAAGTTGTATATTCGGAAATTTATTTCAATTTTCTACATTTCATCTCTTTATGCCATATTCAAATTCGTTGTAAAAGTACCTTGAATAACCCCTCCAAGTTAACAGATTGTTATTTTTTCATGTTTGCATTTCCACTAACACATCATTAGAGACCATCATTAACTTGCACATGCCCATAATAAAATATTTCATAATATTGCAAGTTATGTTGTGATGAACTATTCTAGCGGAATATCCATGAGAGTTTATAGATCACTCAAGTAAAGGGTATTGGTTATGATGAGACCTTATCTCTAGTGACCACGATTACCTCTATTATGTTGTTGTTGGCACTAACATTTTCTTATGATATTTCTTTACAATGAGCTAAAAGAAGAAATATTCTTGAAGAAATTAAATGGATTTGTTGTAGAAGGGAGAGAATACAAGGTGTGTTAGAGGAAGAGATCATTATATGGATAGAAGTAGAACCCAAGACAAAAGGTAACAAAATTTTGAGAAATACATTATGGGACAAGGATTTATAAGAAGTGAAGCAGGCCATTGTTTTTACTTCAAGAAGGTACTAATTTTATTATCTAGTCTTATATGTTGATGATATTATTTTGATCAATGATTGTATTAAGAAACTAGTAAAGGAGACAAAGTCCCAATTATCACATGAGATGACATGAAGGACTTAGGTGAGTTGCAATATGGCTTGAGAATTGAGGTGAAGAGAAACCATCAAAATAGTGAGTTGTATATTAATGAAAGAAAGTATGTAGAAAACATACTTTCAATCTCTTTAGGATGGATAAGTGTAAACCAACTTGCAGTACATTTCAAGTGGGTGTGTGTTTTTCGACTAACATGAGGCGTAAGAGAAAACACGACGAAGAGGATATGGTAAAAGTTCCATATGCTAGAGTGGTTGGTAGCATTATGTATGCAATGGTGTGCACAAGGCCAAATATTGCACATGTAGTAGGAGTCGTATGTAGGTATATGGAAAATCCAAGAAAAGAGAATGGGGCAATAGTCAAGAGGACTTTAGGCATCTATGAGATACCATTGACTATGTTATTTGTTATTAGGGAGATTGAAGCAAGAAGCTTCATGTGCATGGGTTTGTTGATGCCAATTGATGCTAAGTGGGTAGGTGATGTGGACAATTCAAAGTCCACTAATGCATGTAAATTTGCATTGTTTGAACTAGTGAATTGGAAGACTAAGAGGCACGAAGTTGTTTCCAGTTGAGTATTGATGCAAAGTTCATTGCAACTGTAGCAACTTCTAAGGAATATGCTATGAAATCTCTTTGGTTGCAAAATTATGCAAAGATATTGGACTTGATCATGCGCCCATGCCTATTTGTTGTGACAATCATAATGTTATTGCTTTGGCAAAGAATCTCATGTTTCAACCACATACAAAACATATTAGGGTGAAATTCCCCTACATTAGAGAGGTGGAGTCTAATTAGGAAACTATAATCAAGGTTAGGACTATGATTCAAGATAATGTGGGAGAGTGATCTTTAACCAATATAGTGGATGGATGGAAATTTTCTTAGTGTAGGTCCAAGGTGGGGATTCAACCTTGGTCAATGCAACTTTTAAGTGATAGATTGTTAGCATATTGTGAGTTACATTAAACGTGTATTCATGAGTTACATTAAACGTGTATTAAACATGAGTTGTTTTAGAAGCAAAGTTGCTTCCCAATTGTATTCATGATTTTAGGGTAGCACTCCTTCAATGTTTGCACATTCTTTATAAAGGAAAAGAAAACAACAAGGCACACAATGGTTTGTCCTAGTGAAAAGAAAACTTCTTTATTGATGTTTGTGCTTCTTTTCTATGGTTGTTTTGTTTTGTTTTGTGCTTCTTTTCTATGGTTTTTTTGTTATGTTGAATATGTTTATGTTATAGATTCTTCCATGTTTGTTGTGGGTTGTTCTCAAGGTTTAACATCTACTTCAATCTTAAATATTTTTAGGAGTTTTATAATTATTATTAGAAACATTCTTGAAAATGATATTCTCTTCATAATTTTGCAAAATAGAAAGTCAAAATTTTACTCAAAATTGGTGGGTATAGGGGAAAAATTGATCTTATAATTAACACTATGAAATCTACTTAAAATTTGTCGAAAAATTTTGCTCAAAAAGGTGTTTGGAATATTTTTTTATCTTATTTGTTATAATATTTAATTATTTTAAGTTTCCCTTTGATTTACTTTATCTCTCACTTAAAATATTGGTTACTACACTCTCTTCCATTGATTTAACTAATCGAGAGCTCTCTCTAAACCAATTCAATCCACATCATGGGTAAAAAAAACTTTAAAACTACGATTGTAACTTTATAAATCATCATAAAAACTAAACATGGTGTACTTTAGAATCTCAAATATTATGGTTCCTAACATTGTTTACTCGAATTATTTGACAAAATTATTACTTACCTTCCATGCCAAGGAATTGTGTCACCATCAATGGATGACCTAATCCAAGCAATTGTGTCACCCTCCATGGATGGCCCAATCCATATGTTCTGGAAAGACATAACTATTAGGAGTCTTTTTTACTCATTTTTTTATTCATGTTTTGGTATTTGAACATGGTCTCAAAATCCTTATGGTACATGAAGGATTATTGTATATCAATTAATTCTTTAATCTTTTCCTCTTTTCTAAAACTTTCAACCCATTATACAAAAAATTAAATTAATTTGATGTAAGGATTTAAATTAAAATACGTAAAATCAACCCAACCAAATAAATTATAATATAATTAATTGATATTAAAAACTATTACTTGAGAAATATATTATAGGTGTAAGCTATATATATCTTGCAGTAATCTAATTAAAATAGATATTTGTTTAGGCTGGGAAGCACTAATTTTGGCGTACTTGATAAAAACAGTTCCATGTTGTGTCGAGGCGCTACAAATCTTATAATAATTAAAAGGCATAACCATCTTTTTAGCAATTTAAACATACAAGAGCAGGCTACCCTCACTCCCCATGGTGGATGTTGAACTTTAACGATTTTATAAACATACTTTGTGAAAAAATTCATGTCCCCTCCCCTGCATATTCTTTTCTTAGGTATATAGTACCCACCCATTGTGATAGCCTCTGCAACGGGTGCATGAGGAAGCGCTAGCGACAACGATGGGTATAACCGTATTGTCTCTTTCACCACACATTGGAGATATACCATCCATGTAAGATCCGACTCCTTTATTATACCATGTTGGTGTTGGAATATATAATTCCTACTTGTCTAATATGCTTGCTAATGTATTGAGAGGTAGAGCTAATCTCTAAGTGAGTTGTGTGATCCTATTCTTAAGAGGTTGTTAGAGAGCTGGATTTGTGAGATCCTAGTTTGGTGTGTGGTTGATATATTCTCTCAACCTCTCCAGTTATCTTTGGAATAAGTTAGAATCGATAACATCGTGTGCACTCTATATAATAGAGTCTAATTTATTGATATTTACAAGTAATTGAATATTTCAGTATTATATTCTACTCTCCCATTTTATCAGTTTGCCAACAACCAATTCGATTTATTCTTGCAATATTTTCATTGCATGAGGATGTCTTAGCAACTCACCCATTATCCATTCTAATACACTTGCATATGTCTCCATTCCTGCAGAAAACAATTGCTACATAAATACAAATAAAAATATAAAAGTTAGATTGGATCACAGGGTTTAAAAATATCGCCATCCGCAGCAAAGTTTGTTGGGTAGATTCAAATTTGAAATAAATCCCACATCCATTTACCAACATACAAGTAACCCTAGCATTATTATGATCTGTCGATTACTATATCGATCCAAGTGGGATAAGATATGTCATGGTCATCGATTTGATATCCATCCAAGTGAGATAATGTATGCCATACATGACTACAGATGATGGATGCCATGCTATGGAGGGAATATTTGATCATGATCGTGATCATGATATGATATATCCATGTGTTAGCACTAAAAAATGCACCATCAAAGCTTTAAGCGCCTTCATAAATTTTGTGTTAGATTTGCCAAACTCCTTTGGTCCTTTGCCTACAGTCATAGCCTTGACAATTTCCCATTAATCACTTTGGCCAAAGGTGGTGTGTGCTCAAGCGTCCTAAGTCAAACCTATCATATCTACAAAATCTAATGCATATACCAAATCCCATCTCCATGCACACATTAAAGAGAAAGCTTATGTGAATGGAGACTTTCCTAAAATAGAGGTGCGTTACCGAATTTGCAGAGTTATTTCAAAGATGGAGCTACATAATCGTCTATGTAGTATGTTCTGTGATTTTTCTACCTAAAGGGATACCAAATCTCCTAAGTTGTGTAACGATGGCACTGCTAAATTTGCAGGGATATATTACAGTGGCGCTACCAAATTGTGCAGAGTTATTTTGCAAGGACGCTTCTGCTAGTTTTGAGTGACTAACTTAAAACTAGGATTATGAACAAATGGGAAGGTATTTTTGAAACTCGGAGGAGGTTTTTGTTAATCACATACCAAATAAAAAAAACCTCTCTCAGTTTTGAAAAATGCATTATGGTTAGAGATATATTATACATATATGTGGTGCTACGAAATGTGTTGCGGAAACTCTGTTCTAGACCCTTGAACTGATATTTTTGACCAGCTGACTTCTAGGAGAATTTCCGGGTGAACCAAGATGAATTTTAAAAATATGAAGGAGGTTATTGTCAAGAATGGAACCATGAACATTAACCTCTTTCATTTTTCATACAGGTGTCACGGATTGGGATATTCGAAAGAATCTTTGAGCCCTATGTTTTTCGTTTTCATGATTTTCTGTTTGAGACATGTTTTTGTGACACCTATTTCGGACAGCTGGAGATGAATTTAAATAAACCAAGAGAGGTTTTTATTTATAACAAGCTTATATACAAAAAAGGTTCTCATATTTTACACATCTATTATGGTTTGATAATTACAAGTGGTGTTTTGAAGCCTATTTTTCAGAATTTCACCTCCTGAAAAGCAGGAAATCAGTTAAAACATGTCATTTTTTGTTTGTATTTGTTTCTATTTTGGGAAAGGGGTTGGATTCATGAGACAAGAGGGGCTAGAGAGAGTAGTAGTAGGCAATTTCCCTATGTGTTTTTATTTGTAAGGTTCTGGGCATTTTATGATTGTAAGCATTACTGTTATTGGAGACTCATGAGAGTTGTGATTTCATATTGTAATTCTTTTGTTTATATATCTTCTTATTTGAATATATTGAAGATTTGAGGATCAAAGGCTGCCAATGATTTATGGATCCCTAAGCAACAGAGGATCTGTTGTATTTTTTCCCATCGGTCATTGTTTTATTCAAGTATTTGTTGATTTATTAAACTGAGAGGATCTATGTTTAGTGAACATTCTATCTTATGTTTTTCTTCTTCATTCTTCCATCTATCAGCATATAATCTTGTTTTCTATCGAGCAACTTTAGTGCCTTTGATGAGTAGAATGTTTATAACTCCATTGCCCATTGGTGTAGCCTACTGATTTGCAGTTTGCTGCCCTCTCCCTTTCTTTATCCATCTTGTTGATCCACCTATTCAAAACCAAAATTATCTTTTACATTCTGATGGGTGTTGAGCATATGGAAGAGCTCCTTGGGAAGAACGACATAGATCTAGCTCTTGATGGTAGACAAGAGAGGGACACAAAAAAGCTGACTGTATGACTCCACTGGGGAGGATCTTGTTGACAGAAAGATGAAGGGGCAGAAGTGTAAAATGAGGTATCATTTCATTAGTTTTCTACATGAACTCTTGTTCTTATTTATTAGCTCTTTCTTATATTTTCCTTTACATATAAAGAGAATCATCTTTTTCTTTTTTTATTCGGATGATCATCAACCTTCCTTTATATATCCATCCTTGGAAGAAGAAGACCTACCTTATGCCTGTGTTGTAGATGTTGATCGTGTATCCTCACCTCAGCCTATTCATAAGGATGAGATTTGTATTCAAATCCCTCATGAATTTGATCACCCTTGTAACCTTGAGGAGGTTGAAACTGATTCAAAGCCTTCTCAAATCTCATCACCTTCTGCTATTGTTGTTGAACCTTTCCACGAGCTTGTTAAACTTCATATCCAGCCCACTAGTTTTCAAACTAGAATCAGAGACAAGATGTTTAAACCTTTAAGGTTGCCATATCACCTTCATCCTTATCCTCTTGATTTCCTTGAGTATCTTCCTCGGTTCTCTGGAGAAGATCATGTTACAGCTGAGAGGCATTTGGAGGCCTTTGAGAACTTTGTTGATCAG
>ML786277.1:881664-923494 GCA_009831015.1 Picea engelmannii
ACCTAAGCTCTGATACCAACTTGATCTGAAAATGATAAAGACTTGTATTCTTGAAAATATTTGCAAGTTTTAATTCAAGTGTTCTTATGCAAATGGATCAATTTTGCAAACACAATCTTTCATAGAAATTACATATTCAAGATGCATATAAATAGCAGCAAATAACAATGAACAGAAAACACATAACACATCAAATGATAAAGGAGTTCACCCCTCTCTTGGGCTACATCTCTCGGTCCAGCTTCTAATGGATATTTTGTATTATTTTCTCAAATTGCTAAAATGTGTGCTTTACAATGCTCAAAATGCCAAATAGATGGCTCCAATGGCTTTAGAATGTCCAAAAACCCCTAGCTAGGCTTTTTCGGCACCTCGTTTGGCCAAAAATTGAAGAAGATAGGCTTCTTAGAAGTTCCCCTTCAAACTTGTTGTCTCTGGATCGCCAAAATGCACCTCTGCTTCCTCAACCTATCCCCCACGCGCATATTTTTGTTAAAACTCAGCACCGGGCGCAACCGCCAAACGGTGCAAACTATAGGACGGTTACGTGCCTAGCCCCTAACCGCCAAGACCGTGGGCACATGGGCCACCATATGACCATGCGCATATACAAATAGGGCCAAAGGTTTAAACCATATGGTAACGGTCAGAAAGGCACGTGCTCCGGTGGTTATATTGCATACACATATGACCGGGGGTCGGGGCTTAGCCCTGGCCCGGACCGCGCCCCCATTACAAAACTATTGCAATTCAAAAATTTGTTTAACACATATATATTAAGAAACATATGTGGGCGTGCCGGTTGGGTGGCCCTTCCCAAGGCTCTTCCTCTGCCCGGAGGTCGCGGGGTCGAGTCCTACCAACTACCTAAGTTTTAAACCATTTTTTAGGTGACACGTGGTGGCCATTGATTGGGCCACGTGTCGCCATCCCATTCGCCACAAACAAGCCACGTGTCATACGCCAACTCGTCCACACGACTGCCAACCAACACCTACCACGTGTTGTATGGCCCTGCCACATGTCATGTGACTCTGCCACGTGTCGTACGGCCCTGCCACGTCAGCATCCGTACGGACTGTACAGTCAGCACATTTTTTTTTGCATGTTTGTCGATTTGAACAGAATGTGATATCTCTCTCATCCGGTGTCTGTTTAAACCCAAACGAGTTGTGTTGGGTTCGTGACGACGAGGCCTACGCACCCGTTCGATTTGAAGTGATTCCAAGCACTTTGAATTTTGAGCAAAATTTGATCCCCTGGATCAAAGGATGACAAATACCATCATGGAAGGTGACTCCACTCTGGTTATCAACATCGTCAAGAGACTCCAAAATGGCACTAGAGTGGGAAAAATTCAGAGGCACTAGCGCTTGGCACACTCCCTGCAAAAAATCCAGGAGCATCTACAAACGATGAACACAGTGGAGTTACGTTGGGTATGCAGGTCAGCGAATGGCCTGGCAGACAGAATCTCTAACAAGGGGGTTAGAAAGGAAGGACCAGAGCTAGACACTACCTGTAGTAACATCCTGAATGGTCAGCTCAGAAAAGACTGCATCCAACTAGCGACAAAAGACCGTGACGGCAGCTTAAGTACGGAAGGCCACATCGAGGAGGGAGGTGCAAGGCCAACTAGCAAGCATGAAGGATCCAGGCAGAATCTGACTGCCCAACACTTGACCACAAGTTACAATGCAGGCTCAGACCACACAACAAATGGGAGTATGACACCAAGGTCTTGTCAATAGGAAGAAGTACAGGGTTAGTTCGTGGGAAAGTATATACGGCAATCAGCAGGTCGCAAATGACGAAGGGAAAAAGGTGTTACCATGGACCAGTATGGATACACCTCACCCAAGCACACGTATGGGGAGTAGCAATGTTGGTTGTACAACGAGCAGGGGCAAGGGTCGGCGCAGGGATTACAGTCGGGTCATCATGACCACACATACTAAGACAGGTAAAAAGGACGGGAAGGTTCACCTCTACAGGCAGACCATGATTGTTAGGACGATCCCACAGCTGGGGAAATCCCATAAGAGAAGAAGCACCAGGAATAGATACAGACAGGAAAAGCGCAACTTCAGGAGCAGAATTCAGGAGGAGAATTCAGGAAAAAACTGCCACAAACCTGTCGGGATGGTACGTATGAAGAGAACGCACAGTAAGAGAAACCCCCAGGGGAAAGAACCTCCGACAAACCCTCAGAGGGTTAAGGATGGAGCAAGCGGCTAGAGACGCCAAGGGAACCTTTCATACGTTGATCGAACCAAAGGGAAAAGCGACCATCACTAGGTGGGAGAAAGAAATCAGTGCTAAACGCAAGGGCAAATCTTGGGAGGAATTGATTCAGGAAGCGGATTGGATAACGGACTCAGGGGCCACGCGGCCTAGAGAAACCCTCTACCACAAAATGGTGGAGACGGTGTGATGAACAAAGATGTTAATAGGCAAGGTGAGCTCTAAAAGGAAAGATGTCGGCCTAAAGGATAACAGGGACCACAAAAAACTGCTAAAAGAGATCATGAGTCGCCTCAGCAACCTGGAAGCCAGTACAAAATGGCTAGCTGAGGACCAGAAGGAGAAGATGGAGCGAATGGCAACCCAATTCCACCTATACTTGTGCTACGTCCATCACATGGACATCACACCAGCGGACGGGAATGGAGCACCAGCCTGTATCAGAAAGACTCGTACAGTGGTCCAGAAGGAAGAGAACAAGAACAGGGCGGATGAAGGCAAGTAATGTATCATCATCCTGGACTAGCGCCTGGTTAGCCAATGGTCAAGTCATGTTTCTCAGCATAGGGTCAGCCTCAATTTCTGTGTTTTGTCTTTTTACATATATGTTTTGTTTATCTTTTCAAAACTGGATATGGTAGGAATGGGTCGGTTTCCCAAGGGGGTGGTCCAACCATACCCCTTTGCTATATCAAAAAACGTAACTCCGAAACCCCTGATCTGGTTTCCTTTTTGGTAGACCAGGGAGTCCTCATTTTTGTATCATAATCTCTTTTAGTAATACAAGAACTTATACTCACAAAAAAAAAAACCTAAGTAATATCTTACCTTTCTTAAGGTGTGATAGACCAATTTTGATCTTAATGAATGTCAACCATCATCATCATCATAAATCTTGATTGCTATAAATTTTAAAATAACTTAAATATATCAAACTATTATAAGAAAATTCTAAAATGAAATAAAACTTAAAATTTTTTCAATATATACATTTTCAAATCAATTCATTATATATAACTTTATTTTTAATTTTACATTTTAATTTTTAGGTTTTATTTTTTTCCTCTACTATGATCTATAAAATAATTATATAACATTGTTTTCATTTTCAATGTCTCTTTAAAAAAAAATAGTAATCATATGAACTCAATTTAACTTATTAAACTAATTTAACTAAAAAAAATAAAAATTAAACAACTTATTTATGTGATTTATAGTTAATGATATGAAATTATATGTTAACTTATTTTTTACAAATAAAATAAGAAATATAAAATACTACAAATATTATTTTAAAATATAACATAAAAATATTTATAATATAATTTATTTATTTTTATGTGTTAATTTATAAAATAAAATAAAAATATTACAAATATTAAATTAAATAATTGTTATATATATAATCATTTATGTCAACTTAACTATTAAGCAAACCTTTATAAACTAACCAATAAAATATCTATTCGGTAGAGATCGTTTATGGCATATCAATAACTTTAATTAAATCATTACTATAATTAAAAAAATCTTATCATATATCATTTAATTAAATTATTATTATAATTAAAAAATCCCTTTATCATACTCAATTTAAAATAGGTTTAAATGATAACTTTAATTAAATTATTATTTTTATAAAAAGATAATCAGTGATGGTTATCTCCAATTTTTTCATCGATTACCTACATGATAGACTCTACGATAAGTTTTTATGCTCTTTGAATGCCACATACATATGACACCATCATTCGCTGTAACGTGCATTTAAATTTGTTGGACACAACACATTTCTATATTTCAATTCAAACGCCCCTGTGCCTATAAAATCTTAAGCACTGCTAACATATGAACAGTATAAAATGTCTAACATAGCATAAAGTTAACTTTTTAGTATAAAATGTCTAACATATCATAAAGTTAACTTTTTAAGCATATTTTCTATTTTTAACATATTTTCCATACTGAACTGTAAAGCATTTTTCTACTCTTTCTGCAATAAGATAAACTCAGCTGAATATATCAATTTGACCAACAGTTAATAATACTCTTAGAAAATGACAACTCCTCTCCATGTTGATTATATAAAATAGCATTTCATATATCCATCTTAAATTATAACTTTTTAATTTTTGAACTACTCAAATTATATTTATACAACAATATTCATATGTTTTAATTATTATGGATTTTGGCCATATTCTTCATACGTAGTTTTAATGGTAGAAATCGTGGGACTCCTGCTTTGAAGAGATATTAGTGAAGAGTTGCAGGTCCTCTTTTCAGCAGATTGTGTGTTGTTGACGATGGCTACAGGGGATGAGGAGGGAGTGATCGGAGTTGAAGGCATCGATGAGGGAGTCCCACTTATTCTTTTCACCACCACCATTATGGCCTTTTCCTGCACCGTCCCCACAACACAACAATATCTCAATCTAAATCTTTCTTTGCAAAAATACAAAAAATCCCTACAAATTTGATATTTCAAGGACCCAAATGCAACATAACGAAATCAACCAGAAAAGCAACCCCTTGTAAGAGCGCTCTACTACCTTATCTTTTGATACATGGTAAACGTTCACTTTCCCTGCGTAGAAAATTGCAGAAGCGCAGAAGGGGACAATACCTGTGGAAACTTTAGTATAGGTTATTTTTATTTCAATTTTTTGGGGGGTAGAGTGACAACTCTAGCGTACGTGTTTGTTGAGTTGGTTGCCTCATATTTAGGTTCAAGATGACAAACCTAGTGGTTTGTTCCGCAGTTACATAAAAACCTCCATTTTTATGAATACCTCTATATATCTTTGTTTTTGATCAATTATTGATAAAAACTACATACATAGATAGAGTTGGGTATGGAGATTCTAAATATATAAAAAAAAAAATCAAATTAATATTGTTTACTATTTTTAATCTATTTTTGACTTGACACATACCAAAATCCTAAAATACATACATCTTTTATTTTTGCTATAACTTTTTGTCAACTTAATCATTTTTCAAATGATGAGTTATATTCCGCACTAGAAAAAAGTGATATTTACAATCTAAAAAATAATAATTTATTTTGATAATGTTAAGACCCTCGTAGCCTACACAACTTAAGGAGTTGTAATTTCAAGGATATATTGACTTTCATAATTAAAAATATATATATCATTAATATCATAAATTTTGAAAAACTACAATGGGTTTTCTACAATAATAATAAAAAAATGGAAGGAAATTCCATTATTAAAGTACTCAACACCTGCACGAAAGGAGACATACGTTATATTTTGCTAGAAAATTAACATACCATTGTTAGAAAAAATCAACTTTTACATAGTTATTCACAATTTCTATGAATAAAAGTTGTATATTCGGAAATGTATTTCAAATTTCTACGTTTCATCTCTTTACACCATATCCAAATTCATTGTAAAAGTACCTTGAATAATCCCTCCAAGTTAACAGATTGTTATTTTTCAGTGTTTGCATTTCCACTAACACGCCATGAGAGACCATCATTAGCTTGCACATGCCCATAATAAAATATTTCATAATATTGCAAGTTATGTTGTAATGAACTATTCTAATGGAATATCCACGACAGTTTACAGATCACTCAAGTAAAGGGTATTAGTTATGATGAGACCTTATCTCTAGTGGCCATGATTACCTTTATTATGTTGTTGTTGGCACTAACATTTTCTTATGGTATTTCTTTACAATAAGCTAAAAGAAGAAATATTCTTGAAGAAATTAAATGGATTTGTTGTAGAAGGGAGAGAATATAAGATGTGTCAAAGGAAGAGATCATTACATGGCTAGAAGTAGAACCCAAGACAAAAGGTAACAAAATTTTGAGAAATACATTATGGGACAAGGATTCATAAGAAGTGAAGCAGACCATTGTTTTTACTTCAAGAAGGTACTAATTTTACTATCTAGTCTTATATGTTGATGATATTATTTTGATCAATGATTGTATTAAGCAACTAGTGAAGGAGACAAAGTCCAATTGTCACATGAGTTTGACATGAAGGACTTAGGTGAGTTGCAATATGGCTTGAGAATTGATGTGAAGAGAGACCATCAAAATAGTGAGTTGTATATTAATGAAATAAAGTATGTGGAAAACATGATTTCAATCTCTTTAGGATGGATAAGTGTAAACCAACTTGCAGTACATTTCAAGTGGGTGTGTGTTTGTCGACTAACATGAGGCGTAAGAGAAAACGCGAGGAAGAGGATATGGTAAAAGTTCCATATGTTGTGTGGTTGGTAGCATTATGTATGCAATGGTGTGCACAAGGCCAAATATTGCACATGCAGTAGGAGTCGTATGTAGGTATATGGAAAATCCAAGGAAAGAGAATGGGGCAATGGTCAAGAGGACTTTAGGCACCTATGAGATGCCATTGACTATGTTATTTGTTATTAGGGAGATTGAAGCAAGAAGCTTCATGTGGATGGGTTTGTTGATGCCAATTGATGTTAAGTGGGTAGGTGATGTGGAAAATGCAAAGTCCACTAATGCATATAAATTTACATTTTTTGAACTAGTGAATTGGAAGACTAAGAGGCAACAAGTTGTTTCCAGTTGAGTATTGATGCAAAGTACATTGCAATTGTAGTGACTTCTAAGGAATGTGTTATGAAATCTCTTTGGTTGCAAAATTATGCAAAGATATTGGACTTGATCATTCGCCCATGCCTATTTGTTGTGACAAACATAGTGTTATTGCTTTGGCAAAGAATATCATGTTTCAGCCACATACAAAACATATTAGGGTGAAATTCCCCTACATTAGAGAGGTGGAGTCTAATTAGGAAACTATAATCAAGGTTAGGACTATGATTCAAGATAATGTGGGAGAGTGATCTTTAACCAAGGCAGTGGATGGATGGAAATTTGCTAACTGTAGGGCCAAGGTGGGGATTCAACCTTGGTCGATGCAACTTTTAAGTGATAGATTGTTAGCATATTGTGAGTTACATTAAACGTGTAACTAGCAATTCCATTTGTACGTCAAATGCGTAAAGAAATATCTGGAGTGATTTCTTTTGTTTTAGAAGCAAAGTTGCTTCCCAATTGTATTCGCGATTTTAGGATAACACCCCTTCAATGTTTGTACATTCTTTATAAAAGAAAAGAAAACAACAAGGCACGCAATGGTTTGTCCTAGTGAAAAGAAAACTTTGTTATTGATGTTTGTGCTTCTTTTCTATGGTTGTTTTGTTTTGTTTTGTGCTTCTTTTCTATGGTTGTTTGTTATGTTGAATATATTTATGTTATAGATTCTTCCATGTTTTTTTGTGGGTTTCTCTCAAGGTTTAACATCTACTTCAATCTTAAAGATTTTCAGGGGTTTTATAATTATTATTATAAACATTCTTGAAAACGATATTCTCTTCATAATTTTGCAAAATAAAAAGTCCAAATTTTACTCAAAATTAGTGGGCAGAGGAAAATTTGATCTTATAATTAACACTAAGAAATCTACTTAAATTTTGTCAATAAATTTTACTAAAAAGATGTTTGATATTTTTTTATCTTATTTATTATAATATTTAATCATTTCAAGTTTTCCTTTGATTTACTTTATCTCTCCCTTAAACTATTGGTTATTACACTCTCTTCCCTTGAATTAGCTAACCAAAAGATGTCTATAAACCAATTCAATCCACATAATAGGTAAAAAAAAACTTTAAAACCACAATTATAACTTTATAAATCATCATAAAAACTAAACATGGTGTACTTTAAAATCTCAAATCTTATGATTCCCTAACATTGTTTACTCCAATTATTTGACAAAATTATTACTTACATTCCATACCAAACAATTGTGTCACCATTGATGGATGACCCAATCCAAGTAATTGTGTCACCCGCAATGGATGGCCCAATCCATATGTTCTAGAAAAGCATAACTATGAGAGTCATTTTTACTCATTTTTTTATTCATGTTTTAGTATTTGCCCATGGTCTCAAAATCCTTATGATCCATGAAGGATGAAGGATTATTTTATATGCATTCATTTTTTAATCTTTTCCTTATTTTTAAACTTTCAATCCATTATACAATCAATTAAATTAATTTGATGTAAGGATTTAAATTAAAATAGGTAAAATCAACCCAACCAAATAAATTATAATATAATTAATTGATATAAAAAACTATTACTTCAACAATATATAATTATTTAAACTATTTAATTTTATATAAAAATTATTATATTATTTAAATGTTTTACCTATTGGGTTTTTTAGAGGAATTGGTCAGAATTTGGAGATGTAAATTTGGACAAAATCTTTATTTTATGTTGTTTAAATTTTCTTTTTAATGTAAATCTCTATTTTATGTTGTTTAAATTTTCTTTTTGAATGCATAAATGGATTCAGAGTGCTGAAAAACCTCTCTGACACTCAGATTATGTAAACTTAGCCACTCAAATCTACAGATCCAACCATTCATTCATCACTAGATTTCGCACAAAATCAAACTGAAAAGTGGCCAGAAAACTCCCAAAAAGTAAAACTTTTAGATTACTGAGCCATATATACCTTGCAACAATCTAATTAAAATAGATATTTGTTTAGACTGGGAAACACTAATTTTGCCGTACTTGTTAAAAACAGATTCACCATGTCCTGTCTAAACGCTACAAATCTTATAATAATTAAAAGGCATAACCATCATTTTAGCAATTTAAACATACAAGAGCAGGCTACCCTCACTCCCCATGGTGAACTTTGAACTTTAACGATTTTATAAACATACTTTGTACTTTGTGAAAAACTTCATGTTCCCTCCTTTGCATATTTTTTTTAGGTATATAGTATCATGGTTCTCTTTGAGAAGAGAAATCGTACTTAGTCAATGAACTATTAATGCAAAGCTACACGTGATATTTTTGTGATTTTTTAAATTTTTATATATTTTTTATAATAGTCACCTCCAACTAGTGCTTATTAGTCTCATCAATCTTCTTAACTAGTCAAAAATTATATCAAATTTATATATTTTAATAAAAATTATGAAACTTTAACAAATTTTACAAAAATTTGTCAATAAAATAAAATTGATAAGTCAACTCAAATTGATATACTCAACTCAATTTGGCAAGAATTAATAAAATAATTTAAAAATAAAAAAATATATATATTCAAATTCTAGAAAGAAAGAAAATCCATGATACAAATAAAATAATTTAAAAAAATATTTCTAAATATTAAATGAAAGAATTTTGGAATTACAAAATTGAAATTGAAATTTATAAATTAGATTATATTAAAAAAGTGAATTAATTCAATAATTAATGATAAGACTTTGAAATTTGTTCAAACTTGTTAATTTGGCACATTTTATAAGATTATAATTCAATGTGTTTAAAAATCGAAATTTTACTATTGTGTGATTTGACAGGGACTAATAAAATAATTTTAAAAAAAATAAAAATATTCAAAGTCCAAAAAGAAAGAAAATCTTAATATAAATAAAATAGTTTGAAAAAAAACATTTCCAAATATTAGAATGAATTTTGAAATTACAAAATTGAAATTGAAATTTCTAAATTAAATTATATTAAAAAGTGAATTAATTCAATAATTAATGATAAGATTTTGAAATTTTTTGAAACTTGTTAATTTGGCACATTTTATAAGATTGCAATTCAATGTTCCTCAAAATTGCAATGTTATAAAGAAAGAGAATCCATGATATAAATAAAATAGTTTAAAAAATGAATGAATATTAAAATTACAAAATCAAAATTGAAATTTATAAATTAGTTTATATTAAAAAATTGAATTAATTTAATAATTAATGATAAGATTTTGAAATTTTTTCAAACTTGTTAATTTGGCACATTTTATAAAATTGCAATTTAATGTGCTTAGAAATTGTAATCCCAAATTGAGTGAAAAAAATAGTTTGGGAAAACAAGTAGTTTAAGAAGAAAAATGAATAAATGTTGAGAGTTTCATGTGGCAACTATTGTTTTGAATCTAATTTTATGATTGACAATATTTCTTGAGAACTATATAAGATAACAAGAGAATTTGTCTTATGAATTCAGATGTCAATTCCCACTAATTCAATTGGTTAAGGTGTGGGTTTGGTTTGCTAGGTAACTCGAGTTCAATACCCTGAATTTAGTCGGGAGGAGACACTCAAAAATCCAAGAGTGCGATCCCCGAGTGATTTTGACTTGATGAGCATCAACTCCATGAGCATAATTTAAATTGAGTGGAACATGGAAGCCAATAATCCAACACAGGTTGTGATTAGGTTGTTCCAATCTCGATCATTTTTTTGAACATTTAATGCATATTAAGAAGCAAGTAAATGCATTCATTCTTCCCAAAGACAACAATATGATATTCCCCTACTATGATTTCAACATTACAAATTGAAACATAAATTTTTAACAAACCTTGCTCTAGTGTGACACTATCGACTTTTACATTCTAATGAATCAAAGTGTGTTTGAAACCTTAACAATGAAGACATATTTGGAGTAATAATTTAGAAGACATCTCAACAAACAACTTTGAATAACAATACACCACAAGGTATTTCAAAGGACTCTTTTTTTTTTTTAAATGATTTTGATAAAGCTTATGATAGGGTGGATTGGAGCTTCATCTCGAACATGTAATGGTTAGGGTTTTAGTCCCAATTCATTAGGATGGTGCATACTTTATTTTTGGAGGACTAGGATTTTGTTACACTAAATGGATTATGGATGAAGGTAGTTGAGAGATTCATGGAAAGACTATGGAAGATAGTTATGCATATGATGAACTAAATATCTAATTATGACATACTTGTTATGATCACTTAAAATTATATAAAAAAACCTTGTACATGTGAATGATTTTGTTACTAAGCATATTTAAAATTCTACATTTGGTTTCAGAGCTACCAATAAAGTTGATTTAAATTGTTAGAATTTTTGGAAAGTACACGAAGTGTGAAAACATGGAAAGAAAGAGAGAGAGTATGTGATCATGCATATTGCATGGTTTTCTTTACGTTGTTATGGCTATTGCCAAGACTGTTGAATGCTGCCAACACTATTGTGAAAATATTCATTCCAAACTTTTGTTGGGAAAGAATGTTTTCAAAGAGTCGTTCTATTTGTTCATGTAGCCGCTACCAGAGCTTTAAGCGTTGAGTTTTTTTGAAAGGACGATTCAAGACCATTGATTTTTCTATAAAAAGATTGCAACATTGTATGAGATCTTCTCTCTTGGATGAGATCTATAAAAAGATTGCAACATTAAAAACTAGTGAAGCGCTGCAAATTAGAACTTAGAACTGAACCCTGTTTTCACTCATTGGCAAAATGGTCGTTTGGAATTTTTCATCTTGTGCAGCTTGGGGCATCCTCAATGGCAGTAGCAGTGCAACTCACGTATTTATATTTGTATTGAACAAAGAAGCAGCGTACCATTTAGGTATTCATATTTGTTTGCTGCTAATTTGATCATTCAAAACTAGAAATTAATGTTAACAACTCAGTTGGTTCTGATCAAAGAGTTTTAATAGTTTTGTGTTCTAAGTTAACAATTATAGAGATCATGGGTTCAAATCGAGAGGAGTAAGTATGTATACCTTTGTAGACTCTAGTATTAAAATTATTGTGTCGGATTTTTTATCTCACAAATAAAAAAGTTTCATATAGCAATTTTGTGTTTTGTGTGACCTTAAAAATAAATTATTATTATTATTATTATTGTTTATATTTATGTTAAACCACATACTTATTTGTGAGAAAGAGATTTAACATGACTCTAACATGGATAACGTGAAATCCTAGCATGGATAAAGCCACCCATACAAAATCCTATTTGGAATAAAGAAATAGTGTTTTTTTTTTTTAAGTAAAAAAGGATGGGACATGTTATATTAGCATAAGCAGAATACAATAACTGTTTGTGATGCCAGCTGTCCCACCTAAACAGGAAACCGAGACAGCTGGGCATCCCTTGCCATGTGTTTCCCAGCAAACAAAATTAACAGAGTTTCGTCCTGCCCGAAGGAAACCAGGACTATCACCCATGAAGTTTAAACTGTATGCCATGTACTGGTTATAAGAAAACTAAGAACTAACTGGACCAAGGCCTAATTCACAACAGAAAAAGCAATTTCTAACCATGAACATCATTGAACCTTTTATCCTGCGCGCTCGTCCTCGTCCTCATGCTGTCGCCACCCTGCTGGAAGTGCGTAGGCTTGCACGCACGTTGGGCATTGCCGCTTTGGAAGAGTTCTGGAGTGAGCCGCGAAGAGCAGGTCGAGCCTTTGATCAATTCGGGCGAGGCGAAAGACCTGGTCATCCAACAGGCTCCTCAGCTCGAAGATGAGAGTGAGGTACCCCGAGTCAGTGAAGAGTTGTTGTTCCTACCAGTGTCTGTTGATGGAAGCTGGGGGAATGGGCTCTGTTGCGTCGTCATTTGCATGCACCTGTTGGTAGGGGAATTGTAGTGCTGCCTCCATGGGTGAACCAGGTGGAATCTCCTCTTCTATATAGCAGGTGGTGTAATGCTCCTCTAGGCTGGTGGCTCTAGGACCAAGCGAAATGCTCGCAGGCGGAGGCTTGTTGTCTGAACCAAACTCTGAAGGTGGATTCCAATTGTCCGGCACCGTGAACAGAGTGTGCTCAAGGAAGCTCTACAATTCATCCTCTGGGGTAATTTCTTCCACGTACGCCATTGGAGGCGTTCGTGGTTTCGTGCGTCTTCGGATGGTTGCCATTGTTATCACCTGCTCAAATTTATTTTTCCTCTAGCGTCGAGACTCAGCCGTGTACCAGGCAGCTCCCCTGCGCGGCTTTCCTCTTGCTCTAGGCATGGTGGGGATCCCAGAGATGACCAGGGTTCCTTGCAAATGGGCCACTCTGCTCCAGAGCTCTAACGGGGGCGCAGAGTACTGCTCCGGTGGGATGAAATATTGTTGTTCCAGTGGAGTGGACACTGCGAAGGGCGAATGTCGCTCTACTTTGTCGATTCTGGTGAAAAGGAGGAGGGCAACCACGACCGCCATAGCCATTAAAACCTGTTGCTGTGTGCACAGATGCCTAGTATTGTTCCCTTGCGCGAAGGGGCTCATCGCTTGGATATGGTTGCGCTGGTCCATGGAGTGTTAAAGGTTGAGGGGATGGTGGCCGGTGGATGCATTAATACTACGTCCCGGCCTAATCCCGCGTGGCTCCATATCGCAACGTGGCACCCTATCCAGGGGGAATAAAGAAATAGTGTTGTGAATGTATTTCCATATTTATTAATATCAAGCAAATAAAATGAGAATTGGTGCAACACACTACACATACAGAGAGAGCAAAGTGTAAGTCATATATGTTGATTAGCCCTTGTGGACTTCGAATATGCCAAGATTAAGGAGAATGTTGAATACTCTATGAGCATAGATTCAAATTGCAGAAAGATGGAGCAACATTAAAAATTAAAAAGGTAAAATTTGTAATTGTTTCATGCAATGAAAGGTTAATTTCTTTATAATTAAGAATGCTCACAAAACAAATCAGCAAATGAAGATGGAAACTTAAACGGTGGTTGGGAAAATTATTTCAAAGTGATGTAGTCATGGTGGACACATTTTAATGGTTGCGATCACATCCACATGGTGAAAATCCCATAGTATTTGTTGGAATTTGAAATGGTAATTTGTAAAATGTACATGGTGGACATATTGTTATTCACATGGTAAAATTGTCTCTTTTATAAGTTGAGAGGTGAGAGGAAATCACAGAACAATCTCATATTTTAGAATTCATTGTTTTTTGGTGTCAATCTATTTTGTCAGAAATTGTGATTGTAAATGACAACTCAATTGAAGATTGCAAAAAACAAAATGGTGAAAGAATAGTCTCTAAGTAGTGAGCAAGTGTGTTTTTAAGAAAAAAAAGAAATGAAACTAGAGTATATTTGGAATATTATAGTCTCTAAGTAGTGAGCAAGTGTGTTTTTAAGAAAAAAAAGAAATGAAACTAGAGTATATTTGGAATATTTTGTAAGTGAAATTACGTCAAGGTTAGAGTCAAAGTTGAAATTGAGGTTGAAATTCAAGTTGAGAGTCTATTTTAGTTAAGAGAGACAAATTCATTGAAAAAATCAAAGTTAAAAGTCAAGTTTATATGTGAGTCTAAAAATCTTGGTTGTGTAATGAAGTCTTTGTATATTCATATTGAAAGTCGAAGTCAAGTCAATATTTAAGTCATGTCAAATCATGACATTGGTGCATCAATTAATTTGTCAAACCAAGGTTGTAGGTGTCTTGTTGGACCTTGATGAGCTCCAACAAGAAACATTTGCATAATCAAATGAATAATTTTATAAGAGAGAAGAAGATGTTAGAAAAAAACATAACAATATGAAAGAAGACATAGAATGAATAAGGTAGAGTCCTAGACATGAATGGGACATAAAAATGGAAATGAACAATGAAGTAAGCAATGAATTAATGAAGAATGAAGAAGCATGGTAAGAATGAAGGAATACCGTGTGTTGCAATTATTTCAAGAAGATTAAGTATGCATCCCAAAAATATTAAAGTCGTACTTGATAAAGTTTGTTGATGATGAAAAGAAGATGGTCATGGTCTTATGTTGTAAAATGGCTAGATTAGCCTAAGATGAACATGTATATGAAATTGTATGTACATAAGTCAAATGTTGATGTAAGTGTTATGCTAAAAAAAAATAGGGTATTGCCACACAGGACGAACACCTTCAGTTACAAATCATATAAACAGATCAAAGATCAACACACCAATGTTCTTACATGGTTAAAACCCTAAAAAAGGGAAACGTTCCATAGCCCCAGCCAACATCACCACTTGAGGAAATATATTAATCAAAATAAAAATCAATAGAGTTTCTCACAATTAATCATCAACAAATGACCCTCCATGCTCTTTAAATAGAGATCATGGACCAATCGAGTGTTAAGCCACAGAACAATGTAGTCATTAAGATCGAGAAGAATATGAGTCGTCGGATCAATCTATGTCTAGAACATATTGTGACCATCAAATTACATAATTACAAATGCAAACTAAAGAAACATGCTTTTACCTAAAGACACATTAGACCAAGTTGATCTTAACTAACTCCTCAGTGCCTAAATATCCTAACATGCCCCCTTAAGAACAACTTGGGATAGGATTAAGGGATTTACAAATACGACACAATAGGAGAAGGAAGGATGAATTAGAGCCTATCCACCCTTAATGACAACTTTTTGAACTCCTAACATAGATCAAAGTTTGGAAAACTTTGCTTCTATAAGAGACTTTGTGAAAATGTTTGCGACTTGATCTTTTGTATGGAAAAAGAGCACTTCAATAAATCGATCATGAATGAGCTTTCCAATGAAGTTCATTTGTAGCTCGATGTGTTTGATTGATCCAAATTGGATCTTGGAAAAATTTTGTAAATGTTGTAAATAAACATGTCTTCCTTTTATTTCATTTTATTTTGTCTTCTGGCACAATGGGAAAGTGAAAGGAATAGTTGTGACGGTTGGCCTTCCAAAGGCAACCCATTAAAAACAATGAGGGTTGTAGTGAAGAAAAAAAAGAAGTTAAGGGAGATGCAAGGAGAAAGAGGGAAGGATAGTAGAAAAAATTAAAGCTTGAAGAGGATAGCCTGCTGGAGGTTGGGTGGACGAAGGAGTTAATGTGCATGTTCACTCTAAGTGAAGGTGTCTCTGAGCCATGGCACCTATAATTTTGTACTTCATTATGAGTAGCAATACATAGAGTCTGTGTATAGCTCACCCCCTTTGTAATTTTCTCCTTAGCTTAATAAAAGTCCTATTTAAATGTTGATTCTATGAGTTATTGCAATCTATGCTTTGGGAATTTGGTTTTGAGTTACGGAAATCTATGCATGCTCTCTTGAAATGTGTTTTTAGCCTATAGCACTTGTCCAAAGCATTTTTTTTTTGCCTAGGAAAATTTAAACTTACCTGGGTGAATTTACGGAACCCTGGGCATTTAATTTACTATCTGGGCAAATTTAAACCTACCTAGGCGAATTTATGGACCCTTAGGCATTTTAATTACTTCCTGGTGAATTTATACTTACATGGGCGAGCTTAGACACCCTTTGGACATTTTTATTCTTCGCTAGTTACCCAATTCGCCCCCAAATCCTTTTAATTGATGTTGGTTACCAAAAAACGTCCTCTAAGTATTCTTTTCCAACCACTAGTCGACTCATTTCAAATGGGTTTCCCTCATGGTCGATTTTCCTTGATTTAGCTGATTGGGACTTCATTTGGTGGACCCAACCATAGGAGTAGTCAACTGGGTTTTAATTTGGTCGACCTGGCCATCAGAGAATTCGACTGGACAGACATTGGGCCGACTCGACTTATGGGTGGTCAATGGGTTTATTATTCGGTCGAATGGACATGCAACTAATCGGTTGGTTCATTATCTAGTCAATATTTTTATTGATTGGAATATTGTAGGCCTTGAAACCATTCAATAAAGGTTGAGACAAAAAGAATAATTTATTCGACGAAAGCATTTTTGTTGGTGATACGGACAAGCCCTAGGCCTACCTCTTACGGATCAGATGGTATCAGAGTAGGTTCCAAAGGCATGGAGAACACCTGCATGGTAAACACTCGTAGCGAGTACCAAAAAAATGGACAAACATTGTTTCCAAGCCTACAGAGAAGTAGAGCACCATCAATGGCGGGGCATCATCATGAAGAAGATGACAGGGAAGACCCGAAGGTTAGATTGTCTCGACTAGAGAAAAGAATTGCTACATTGATAGAGTTGGTGACACATTTGCTAGTAATGAAGGGTAAGGAAGCACACTCAGTAAAGACTGAGCATGAAGAACACAAGGCTGGCTCGGAATGTTCCATAGGCGAGACGCTTGGAAACTCAAGTAATGAAAACAAATTTTCTTCATCTTCCAGTGTTCCTTTCAAAGTTGAAGTGAAGCTTGAAATACCCATGTTTAATGGAAAAACTAATGTTGAAGCCTTGGATAGTTGGTTGAAACAATTGGATGTCTACTTTGGTATTTATCAAATCCAAGAAACACAACAGATCTCCTTTTCTCATTTGAAGATGATCGAACATGCTATGATATGGTGGAAGAGTTATGTGGATGCACTGAGGATAGGCAAGAAGCCCGTGTTGATGAAATGGGAGGACTTCAAGGCATTATTGAAGTCACAATTATATCCCATGGGCTACAAAGAGGAACAACTCATGAAGTGGTAGTACCTTTAGCAAAAGCAAGAACACGGAGTGCAAGAGTACACTTTTAAGTTCAGGAGACAAGGCATCGAGTTGTGTATCTCTCTGGAAGATCCAGGGGTGGTGATGAAGTACCTTGGAGGAATTTGTATCCATATCTGAAGACAATTGGAGCTTCATGGTGTGAAAAGCATAGATGAAGAAATAAAGGAGTCTCTATACATTGATTTGGACTCCAAGAAAGGATAGCAGCACATGGGCTAAGAAGAAACCAGCAAGAAAAGAGGCAAGAAGATGGAAGCCACAACCAAGAAACGAAAGGATTCTAACAGGCGTTGCAAACATTATGATGTGGATGGGCACACGGAAGAGAAGTGTTGGGAAATTCATCTGGAATTGCATCCAAAGTGGCTAAAGTCCAAGGGGAAAGCAAAGGAACTATTGAGACAAAGGAAGAAGCAATAGAAAGCACCTTTGTTCCGGATGAATCTGTAGTTTGCACCACATTTCAACAGCCAAAGACGAGTGGATATAAACATGTGTTATTCCGAATCAAAGTTCAAGTGAAGAACCGGAAGGTAAATGCCTTGTTAGATAGTGGTTCTCAATGTAATCTAGTTTCTGAAACATTAGTTGATGAGCTTGGTCTAGAAACCTACAATCTAGTGCAGCCAAGTTCACTATTATGGTTGCAAGGAAAAACTATTATGAGAATCACTCGAAGATGTAAAGTCAATTTTTCCATCAGTGCTAGCTATGTTGATTAGGTAGAATGTGAAGTTGTACCATTGGACGCCTACAGAGTGATGTTGGGTAGTCCTTACTTGTGGGATAGGGATGCTACCTTGTACAGGAGAGAAAAAAAGTATTGCTTGGTCAATTTTGGCAAGGCATACCTCGTCAAAGCACATCAAGAGAGAAAGAGAATAACTCCTCTAGCAATGAAACAAGGGAAGACAAGCAGGAAACAAGCCACCTTCATCAGAAATGGAATGGTGTATTTGCAGAGGCAAATGGAGGCCTTGTTCTCCTATCTCCTTAATGATCCAACTTTTGGGGACCAAAATCCTTCAAATGGGTAGGTGTGATCCGAATTATATCTTGGCAAATGTTTGTAAATGTTGTAAATAAACATGTTTTTGTTTATTTCATTTTATTTTGTCTTCTAGCACAATGAGAGGGTGAAATGAATAGTTATGATGGTTGGCCTTCCAAAGGCAACCCAATAATAACAATGAGGGATGTAGTGAAGAAAAAAAAATGAAGGGAGATGCAAGGACAAAGAGGGAAGGACAATAGCAGAAATTAAAGCTTGAAGAGGGTAGCATGTTGGAGGTTGAGTGGACGAAGGACTTAATGTGCTTGTTCACTCTAAGTGAAGGTGTCTTTGAGCCATAAAATCTATAATTGTGTTCTTCACCATGAATAACAATACATAGAGTCTGTGTATAGTTCACCCCCTTTTTTAATTTTCTCCTCGACTTATTAAAAGTCCCATTTAAATGTTGAATCTATGAGTTACTGCAATCTACGGTTTGGGAATTTGGTTTTGAGTTGCGAAAATATATGCATACTCTGTTGAAGTGTGGTTTTAGCCTATAGCACCTGTCCAAAGCATTCTTTTGTTGCCTGGGAAAATTTAAACTTACCTGGGTGAATTTATGGATCCCTGGGAATTTTATTTACTACCTGGGAAAATTTATACCTACCTGCGCGAATGTACGAACCCTTGGGCGTTTTATTTACTTCCTGGGTAAAATTATACTTACCTGGATGAGATTACATACCCTTTGGAAGTTTTTCTTCTTCGCTAGTTACCCAATTCTCCCATAGGAGCTTTTAATTATTGTTGGTTACCAAAAAATATCCTCTAAGCATTTTTTCCAATCACTAGTCGACTCATTATGACTGGGTTTTCCTCGTGGTCGATTTTCCTTCATTTAATTGATCGAGACTTCATTTGGTCAACCCAACCATCAAATAATTTGACCTAACCATCGGAAAATTCAGCTGGATAGTCATTGGTTTGATTCAACTTGTGGGTGGTCGATGGGTTTATTATTCAGTCAATTGGACACGCAACTAGTCGATCAGTTCATTAGCTAGTCAATTTTTTTATTGACTATCAAATTGTAGGCCTTGCAACCATTCGAGGAGGGTCGAGATAGAAAGAATAATTTATTCCAAAAAATCATTTGTGTTAGCGAGATGGATGAGCCCTAGGCCTATCGTTTACGAATCACTGATGTGTTGATGTTAAACTAGATCTTTAGTGAGCTTGATGGGACTCTAATTGTCACACTAGAGGGTGGTCGGATGTTTATGTTGGACTCCAAAATCTAAAAATATCTATCGAAGCCACAAGGCTTCTTAACTTGCATTAACCACTACTCGGTATGCTACTTCTGGTGAAGAAAGAGCAATAACCTAATTTTTCTTACAATCCCAAGTGACAAGTCTGGAACCAAGGCTAAAAACATAACCTGCAGTAGACTTTCAATCATCAAGGTCATAGGCTCAATCTTAATTAGTGAAACCAACCAACAAAGGAATCCCTCCTCGACTGTAATGTATCCCAAACCGAATTATTATCCTCCCCACCTACGTTCAAACCCCAGTTTTTGACATGTTTTCTCTTTCAATTGCATATGCCAAAGTTGAGATAGGAGATACTCAAAAGTCACAAGGAACTTTGCACCCACATAATCAAGAAGCCATGTCAAAGTGCAACAATGTTTTACCAATGACTAGCATTGCTTGTTCATGGTCTAAATTGAATATAAGAAACCACATCATTGAGATTCGTGAATAAATGGGAAGGACAACATAGAGAATTCATCGTGAAAGATAAGACATAGGATAAAAATTCAAAGTGTACCTACGAATTTTGGTTAACAACTCAACAAAGAATAATGCTTACTATCAGATTCCCATGTTCTTGGACTCGTGAAGAATGAAAAATAAAAGACAGTAAGGTTCTTTAGTAGTTAGGAAACTCACAAGGAACCCATGAGTAACTCCTTAATTAAATTTGGGTGCCATGGAAGCCTGCTTCATTCTTGAAATTACCTTGTTTCTCATTGAATTCTATGTTATTCCATTGCTCCTAGTTTCATTTGTGTATCCAAGTGATCAAATCTAAACTACAGAGTATCTAAAGAGGATGATATAATCTCGATAGTCCCTATATCACCAAAATTATGAGGACCATAAATTATGAGGACCATAAATTATAAATTATGAGGACCATAAATATGTGACCAAGATATTTTGTGACAAGATATTTTGGTGATAAATATGTGACCAAAATGATTTTTGAGATCTACTAGACATCATAGGCTTCAACAATCTCATCATGAAAATTATCATCAATTTTTTCTCAACCTAAAATGTTAGGAGAATAATTGAATGACATTGCTTCAAACTCTCAAGTCCATGATATTTTATAGACATTAGTTTTCTTCTATTATTTGATAATGGATAAATTTGGATTCTATTGACATTAATTGTATTGAGATAAGCAAGGTGATATATCTTGGTGCTCTTACAAATTACTTAGATGAAATGTTTATAACGTACAAACACACATACATACATACATACATACATACATATATATTGTCAATTGGGAGTAGCTCAAGTTGCTAGGAGGAAAAGTTGTTACCCTCCCCACCTAGGTTCAAATCCAACTTTATGACATGTTTGATCTTAGTCATCTATGCATATCCTAACATTCATGTTCGTTACAAGACTTCCCAACTTTGTATTCATTTTGTTTTAGTCATTTTATTGATATGTGAGTTGTGGAATGCAAAGGTAACACATATGCTTGGCACGTATCCATTCCCCTGCATACTTCAGACTTTGACTTTCAAAGTCTTTGAGTTAATACTTTTGTTGTGGTATTGGAAAATGGGTTCGACTAGACATATAAAAGGCAGTGCAAAGGGTTGTGACCATTAAACTTCAACATAGGCCTTTTTTCCAAAACATAAAAAAAAAAAAAACCATTAAAATATAATCATTTCTCTGTTAATGATCCCTTCATATCACACTTTCAAAATGGGAGGATTTTAGTCCCCAAAATCTTAGTGGCGGGGAATATGGAAGCACATAACCTCCAATTTCTTCTCCAAGTCCACTACTCCATTAGATGTGATTGTTACTTGCTTCTAGCATGTCCCAATCAATTTGCTTGTCTGTATTTGTTTTGTTGCTACCATGATATTTTGTTTATCCCTCTAAGTGCTTTGATGAAGCATGCCTTACCACCTTTGACCAAATAATATTTTATTCTTTCATGTAGAAGCTTGCATCCCTGTCCTATAAGTGTGCACTACCAAATATCAATTCACATGCATTACAAGTTGCTACATCACATTCTACATCATTAGCATAATCAACATTAATGGAAAACTTGATTGTACATCTTACGATGATTCTCATGGTGGATTTCTCTTACAACCATCCTAATGAATGTGGTTGTACTAAATCATAAGTCTCTAAACTAAGATCATCTAAGAAGGTTTCAGAAGTCAAATTGCACCCATAACCACTATCAAATAGAAAAATTACCTTCATGTTCTTCACTTGAGATTTGATTTGGAATAGTGTACTTTTGTCTCCACTTGCCCTTGGTTGTTCTAGTGTGTTGTAGACTACGGATTCATCCATATTGGAGGTGATTTCTACCACTATTTCTTCCATCTTAGAATTTGTCCATGATCCTTTTATGGGACTTGGACCATTTTGGTTGTAGTTCCTAATGAAGCTTCCAACACTTCTTATCCATGTTCCCATCTACATCTCAATGTTTGCAATGTTTTTTGGAATCTTTCCCTCTATGGTTTGTGGATATAATATTCTTGCCTTTTTTTTCCAGGCCTTTACTTGGCCCTTTTGTTTTTGTTCATTCTTGAATTCCAGCTTGATGTGAACAACTTTCTTACTTGCCTCATCTATGCTTTTCACACTTAGCAACTGTAATTGTCTTGGGATGTGGTTGAATAGGCCTTCAAGGTGTTTCACTACTACCCCAAGTTCTTTCAAAGAGATTCCCACCATGATGGCATGCTTCCAAAATTTAGGTGTGTATTCTTGAACACTTTATACTTGTTATTGTCAAAGGTATCTTCATTTCATCAGTTGTTCCTCTTCATATCCTATGGGATAGAACTATGATTCCAACAATTCCTTGAAATTACCCCATTTGTAACCATGGGCTTCTTTCATATCCTTGAGGCGTCTACATAGATATCCTACCATAACAGAGCATGTCCATGCTTTTTCAACTAGCCATTGAGTTTCTTAGCATTAACTTAACCAACATATGTGTTGGACTTGGTGTTATGGTGTTGGAATTGATGTCAAAGATGGGGCATTAATGTCAAATTGTTGTAGATCTTGAAGATCAGGGGAGGTAGAATGAGGATCACACAGAAGACATATCCTTTTACAGAAGGATCATGAAATCATGACCATTCCCTTTTGAATCTCGGGAGCAATCACAACAGTTGGGCCAAGAGAAATTTGGATCGTTGGATCGAGGATCTAGATCAATGAGGATCGTCGAATCTCACCTTAAAGTCATAAGAAACCTCAATCATCATATCGCAAGTCCCATGGTAATGGTGGTCATTAGGCGTTGACCCTCCAGGCGTGAAGGCGTTTTGAACTGACTAGAAATCCTGAAGCGTGAAATCGTGAAATCTCGCTAGGTGTCTGATCTGATAGGTAGATCGGTCGAAATCTTAGTTGTTGGATCAAGATAATGGAAGGATAGGGACAGTGGAAGCGTCAACTGATAGTAAGTGGTCATCGTCGCTTTATGACCATTTCAGTAGGTAATCCTTCGAGAAGTTGAAAGGTTAGAAATTGCAAGGATCGTGAAATCCCACCAATTGTTCGATCTGATAGGTAGATCGATTGAAATATATGTCGTTGGATTAAGCTAGTGGAAGGATAGAGTAAGGGGGAGATTTCAATCGATATTAAGCAGTCAACATTAATTTATGATTGTTTTGGTAGGTCAACCTCCAGGGAGTTGGAAGATTGTAAATTGCAAACATCGCTAAATCTCAGAATCCCGAAATGATTGCAGACCTTCCACTAAATGGTTTATCAAGTCGCAACCATGGATTTTTTTTTAATGCCTAGATGGTCCACTCAACGCCTGATTAAAACCCAGCAGTAAAATCAAATATTGAAGGGAAGTAATCTATGGTGGAGGTGCAACGCGCATCGGTGAAGTGTTTGAAAGTTAATAGGAGGAGCCTTATCCTCGTGAGTGGTAATTAAATTACCACTAGGAAAGAAATCTATACACGTGGATACATTTGAGATGGGTTTTAAAATCAGTTCGAGAGGTACTAATTGAAAATAATGCAAGGATTGTAAAGGGAGAATAGCTCGAAGGCCGAAGTCCGATGGCCGAAGTTTGAAGGCCGGAGTCCAAAGGACTTGGTTCCAGCATCGGTCGTGTGATAAGGTAAAGGAGTTGATAAGGAGCGCAAAGGGCCTAGAAGTAAATAAGCCTACGGACATTTTTGAATGATTTCATGTGTAGAAGAATAAGGGGAAAAGAGAGGTGCTAGGAGCAGCGCTTAAGTGGATAAGCATGTGGTTTTGAGCACACAGTCATTTGGAAAAGTGGGTTGAAGAAAGTGTTTTTGTAGAAATCGATTTATCTAACAGTATAAAGGACTTGAGTAGGAATTTGACAAGATTAGCACCCAACCATTCCATTGCTACTACAATATTGTTGGCACATGAAGGGATAAATAACTTACATAGATTTGAAGTCTTTTAAGTTAAAATCAAATATTAAATGTCAGCAGTATTGTTAAAAGTAAATGAAGAGGTGCAATTGTTCATTGTGAAAAGACACATTGGTTCAATCGTATACCTATTGAAATATTATATAAACCATAAATTGTGGTGGAAATAAATCTCTATTTGGTCTAATTCAGAAGATCAAACACAGACAAATTCCAAGGAAAAATGTGAAACATTCACATGAAGTGAGGGTGGAAGGGAGGATTGGAATCCTCTATAGGTTGAAGCCTAAAACAAGGGAGTTGGTGCTTCCTCAAGTTGGTGCTTGAAAACAAGGGAGTTGGTGCTTCCTCATGTTGGTGCTTGAAAACAAGGGAGTTGGTGCTTCCTCAATTTGGTGCTTGAAAAAAGAGAGTTGGTGCTCTAAACATGGGATTGGTGTCTTCTTGAGTTGGTGCTCAAAATAAGAGAGATTCGTGTCTCCTACACATTGTAACTTGTACTTTTTATTATATTTAATTTATATTTTCACTACATTCTTGTTGATCAATTGTTGTGATTAATAATTAATTATTATTAAAAATATTCAAAAAGAAGCAATATTGATTCACCCCCCCCCCCCTCTCAGTATTGGCCAACATTTCAACAATATGTTGGTACTTCAAATCTTGCTTCGACCTTGAGTGGAGTATTTGAAGACAAATGAAGGGATTTATCATTACCTGAATCATTAGGTTGTTCACCTTTGTGTTGTTATGTATTTTGTCTTATGTGCTTGGTCCTTACTTCATAACTCTCTTCATCCCTTGCAACCAATGGCTATGTTACCATATCATACAATGAAACAATGCTCTGCTCTAGCCTAGTAAACCTAACTCTAGGGTCTTCTTTGGGTTGTTCCTAATCATAATTTCCTATCATTTTCGATTTTTTGCTTTAAGAAAACTTGTGGTTAAGTGATTTTTCTTTTGGGAAGGCGTGAAGAATAATACCCTTTCTTATGTAGCTAGATGTGATGTGTGTCAATGGAACAAGGGTAAAACAATGAATATTGTTGATCCCAACCACTAATTGGACCAACATTTCCATGTATTTTACTATGGACCTCTTGAAAGCTAGCAATAAATCAATTATCATAGTGGTAGTTGACAGTCTTTCCAGTGATGCCCAATTGTGTGTCTTACAACATCCATTTTCACCCTCCACAGTGGTCCAAGTCTTAATGGGTCTAATTTTTAAGTTACATGGCATGCCCACTTCCATTGTGTTGGATTAGGATCCCAACTTCACCAACAAATTCTAGCATGAATTATTTAAACTACAAAGCACAAACTTGATCTTGGTCATAGCTTATCATCCCCAATTCAATAGCCAAATTGAAGTGGTCAACAAATGCTTGAAACCTTGCCTGTGATTTTTTTCAACATACAAAAAGAACCAATGGGTTTAATGGATAACCCTTGTTGAATGGTGGTACAACACCACTTATCATAGTGCCAACAAAATAACACCTCATGAAGTTGTCTATGGACAAGAAAATCCTTTAGTCACTTCCTATATATAAGGCACATTCAAGGTTCAAGAAGTGGATCGCACACTTAACACTAGAACAATCATTCTCTATGTACTTAAGGGTAATATGGTTTGTTATTACAATTAAATAACACTACAAGGAAAAGACCCTATAGCGGAGGTTTTTGTAGAAGCCCCTATAAAAATAGCCCAAAAATATGTTTGTAGCGAAGGTGCGTGGGCAGATGTTTTAGCGGAAGTTTTTTTAACAGTGAGTTTATAAGACTATACTGCACTGGTACGCTACCAGAAATAAACGCATCGGTGCTAATAGACAATGGTGCATCGTTGCAAAGTTATTTTAAAAGAAATAGAAAACGGTGGTGTGCATCATATAAAAGAATCTCGTGAGCACCGGTGCGCAACAAACAGGTGCACTGAATTCGCACTTTTCCTTTTAAAAATGCATACCAGGGCAGCGTCGTCCATTGGGCACATCGGTGCGTTCCAAACTGGTGCATCGTCGCAAGGATTTTTTTAAATAATGGTGCGATGTTTGCAGCAGTGTGCCACCATAAATCAATGCACCTGTACAAATAGACAATGGTGCACCATTGCAAAGTTATTTAAGAAAATAAAAAACAGCGGTGTGCATCATGTAAAAGAAGCTCATGAGAACTGGTGTGCAACAAAAAGGTGCACAATATTTGTGTTTTTTATTTTAAAAATGCATAACGGTGTGCCTTTTTCCTCGAGGCACACTTCTGCATTCCAAAATGGTGCACCATCACAAGGTTTTTTTTAAATAACCGTGCATTGTTTTCAGCGGTGAGCACCGGTGTGCTTAACACGAGCGCACCGGAACAGGGGTAAAAAAAAACAGTGATAAAAAACCATGTTTACCATTTCCAGTGCAGAGAAGCTCTCAAGCACTGGTGCCACCTTTTCCCAACTGAAGCGCATTGTAGTTCTTTGTTTCCATTCGATGCTCAATTCGTGGGATTCCAATTTTGCCATACGGTGAGAAAATTTCATTTTTTTCACCACATCCCAACCATGCCTCCTCGATGAGAAAATGTTCAGGTAAATTCTTTATTTCTTTGTATGTTGTATTTTTACCAAATTAAATTGTGAAATTGAGTAAAATTTGCATTGTTTTTCAAATTTTATTTTTTTTCTACGCGGTGCACCCTGTAAATTTAACAGGGTGCACCGAAAATGTATAGTTTTTTTTTGTCGGTGAGTACTTATAAACGACGCACCATTGTGTTCATAATAAATGACACACTGTCAAAAATAAATAGTTTCCATTAAACGATGCATTGTTTATAGTGAATGTACTGGCGCGTTCATAAAACTATACGCATCGTTTAATGGAAACTATTTTTCAATGATGCATTCATAATAAATGCACCGGTGCATTGTTTATAATGAGCACACCGGTGTGTTCATAATAAATGATGCACCATCTAAAATAAATAGTTTTCATTAAATGGTGTGTTGTTTATAGTGAATGCACCGGTGCGTTCATTAAAATATAGGCACCATTGAAAATAGAGAGTTGTTCAAGCGGTGCGCCCTTGATAGATAACACATCGGTGCGTACACAATAAACTACGCACCATGAACAATATTTAGTTTTCCAATCGGTGTGTGGATTATACGGTACATACCGATGCATAAGCATGGATACGTCGCATCGTGTAAAATGAGTGTCTATTTTAAGGTGCGTCGTGATGAATGGAACGCACTGGGGCGTCGTAGTATCTAGACGCACCGCACTTTCGCGGTGCATTGTATACAATGGAGCAGACTGGTGCATTGATAAATACTACGCACCCCCTAAAACAAATTACATTTTTCATGCAATGTGTAAGATATGTGTGCGCACCGTGGGCGGTGCGTTACTATTTTTCAGGTGCACGAAAGGTTAATTATTTTTTTTTTGAAAAAAAATTATGTTTGCATATATTGAAATACATTTCTCATTTACTGGAAAAAAAAATTGTGGTTTTATGTATGATTTTGATGTAATTTATATGTTAATTATGCAGAGACGTTAGTGCATGGAGGAGTAACAACAGAGTGTGGACCAGTACAATATGGTTAGGGAGCGGGAGGCCAGAGAGAGGGAGAGGGATTTGTACCCTCAATCTAGTACTCCATCTACGCATCTCCTCTTAAGGAATGTAGGCCTCCTCAAGTACTACGAGGAGGCTACATCCCTGAAGGGGAATTCTGCCTTTCTTGCGCATCTAATTCGTCGATGGGATTCCCATCAACAGGCATTCAGAGTCGCTCCTCATTAGTGGTACCATCCCACTGAGGAGGATATTTATTTTATCACTTGGCTATCTAGGAGAGGGGAGGATTTTCTCGAGTTTCTTGATGTCCCAGTGGGTGTTGCAGCTAAGAGTCATCTTGCCTACTCTCAAAGGTATATTGAGCATGATATACCTTCTCCTGGTGATTTTCAAGTGGCTAGTAGACAATTACGGATCACCTCATTCAGTGCAGAGGATGTTAGGTGCCTCTCATTGTTACTGTCGACCATTTCACACTTCACTGGTGATGGTCAACGCATTACTTGTGCACTTTTATATTATGTTGATTCTTTGATACAAAGGCCATGAATTATTAGGTGTTCTACCATTTTCTTGAGGCAGTTTTGTATAGCACTGGATAGATGTCGTGCTATGATAGATGGAAGGCGAACTTCCCATTTTCTTCAGAGTTATTTTGTTTGTTTTGTGAGAGGTTTCCAGAGACAAGACATAGTTTTGTTCGCCATCCTCCTAGGCCAATGACCGAGGTACGGATGCACATGTGGGGCGAGATGATTCCCAAGAGGGGCCTGCCCGATTTTCCAGCTTGGATTTCCAAGGAGGCACTTCAGCTATTAGCCAGTGAGGTAGATCATGTGTTTGTGATGGTGTCATGCCCTTACGCATGGATGGATTGGCGAGGATGTCCCAACATCCTCTTCATAGTGGATGAGCCACTGGATCATCGAGGTAATATTTAAATTAATCTTGTACTTTCATTTTATTGTCTTACTTAATTCAAATAAATTTTATTCTAGCATGTTCTTTAACGTATTTTATTAAATATTTTAATTAAATTGTTGACTAATTATTAACTTGTGTTATATTTTGCAAATGTTGGCACATTTGTTGGGGATATTCCCCCTCACCCGCCACCTGATGCAGATGAGGAGATGGTTGAGGTTGCGGCGGGTCACAGTCCTCAACCGCATATACCACCCGGCATGCGACATAGGTCGGATCTTAGATATAGGATGGATGTGTGTGACAGACTGATTGCAATTTTGGTTGGTGCGGGAGTCTTCCCTGTCCAGATGCAAGACATCAGGGCTGACTCTAATCTCTTGCAACTCTGGATGGACTTGTTGCGCAATATGACATATCTTATGTGTCATATCGTTGGATCTGTCAGGTTACTGGTAGGGATGAGGGATGGCACGTCCAGAATCCTTGATCTAGTATTAGAACAGATCTTAAAACAGAATCCTCGACCTTACACAATGCCAGGAAAAATCCCA
This sequence comes from Picea engelmannii, assembly GCA_009831015.1. Taxonomy (NCBI): domain Eukaryota; kingdom Viridiplantae; phylum Streptophyta; class Pinopsida; order Pinales; family Pinaceae; genus Picea; species Picea engelmannii. The sequence goes on from ML786277.1 coordinate 910,993, forward strand.
AACCATGATGGCAGTGACATCATAATGCAGATAGATGAAAAGGAACTTGAAGACATCGACCTCGATAATTTGGAGGATGATTTCAATCAGAAATAACTACAATCCATTACAGTGGAACAACTCAGAAAATTTCACAAAGTATTCATTGACTCCACGGCATGAGCCACCTCTTGCCTAGGTGTACACTTGGAGCTTGATCCAGATCCCAAGTGGAACCAGAAAGAAAGCAAGAGACGGGGGCGTAAGTCGGCACAACAACTAATCAAGTAGGTAAGCAACTTCATGATTAACTCAGGGCAAATACAACGCCTCTCGGAAGGCTTTTTTCACCCTCCCCACAATTAAATATGATGAAGATAAATCCTCGGAATATTAGAGGTCTCAACAAAAGATCCAAACAAAGGATTCTTCAAAATTGTGTTAAATCAGAAAACCTTGACATATTACTACTTCATGAAACCAAAAGTGCAGGTAATATGGCAGAAGAAACATTCAAAAGATGTTGGAGGCACTGTAACTTCATCTACACTGATTCCAAAGGGGCAGCAGGGGGATTAGCCATCCTCTGGAATCCATCCACAATCATCTTGGAACCCTCATATTCAACAGTTGGAACGCTCACCACTAAATAAAAAGTAATAGGATCTAGCAAAGTATGAGTCATTACTAATGCCTTCGGCCCTCAGCTCAATCAAGAAAAAGATCACTTCTTAGATAGTCTTGCCTACATCAACACACTAAGAGGACAAGAACAATCGATCTTGGGAGAAGATTTCAACATCTTCCTCACCCTAGAGGAAAAAAGTGGGGGTCTAAAATGCATGGACCAGGACAGTAACAAGTTTCACCACCTTATAGATAGACTTAATCTAATTTACATAGAGACAAGGAATGGCCCCTATACCTAGACCAACAAGCGAGCAGGGACCCAACACATTTCTAGTCACCTAGATCGTTTTCTAATTTTGAAAAACATAATTCTTGAAGGCTCGATCATTGAGGCAGGCATCCTACCAAAGGTCAACTCAGATCACTGGCCAATGCATCTTTGGGTAGAGACAAAAATGACACCAAAGTTAAAACCCTTTCACTTTGATAAATTCTAGTTAACCCACCCAGACTTCTCAGAACTTTCTCGTACCTGGTGGGCCAATGCATAAATTGAGCATGGCATGCAGATGTACAAATTCTAATAGAGCCTGAAAATTTTCAAACTATAGCTCCAGGACTGGAATAAAAATGTTTTTGGGGACATTTTCCTTGCAAAAAATTCCCTTGAAAAACGTTTGGAGGAGGTTCAACAAGATTCCATCATCTTGGGTTACTCGAAAGCCTTGCTACAAGAGGAAACGACTCTAAAGAAGCAACTTGCAGAAAGACACAAAAAGGAGGAGATTATTTGGAAGCACAAATCTCGTGTTCAATGGCTAAAGGAGGGGGGGGGGAAACACAAAGTTCTTCCATCGCTCCATGATCCACAGATGGTACATCAACCGCATTACAAATATTAAGGACTCATAGGGAAACACTCTACTGGACCATGCAGACACTGAAGATGGGCTAGTTACCTACTACAAATATCTTCTCTCATAACCCCCTTTTCATAGAACACCAACCATCAAAAGAATCACTCAGCATATCCCCACCCTCATCACCACAGAGTAGAATAAATCCCTCATGAGACCGATCACGCAAGAGGAGGTTGATCATTCTATCAAGGAAATGCCACCAGGTAAGGACCATGGTTCGGATGGATTTACCATTGATTTCTTCCATTACTGCTAGCCAATGGTTCGAGAAGAGGTTTGCGCACTGGTGGAGGAATCCAGAACCTCAAATAAGGTGTTATCATATCTTAATGCCACATTCCTCACCCTGATCCATAAAGAAGAGTGTGTCACCAATTCAAATCAATTTCGGTCAATTGAGCTTTGTAATGTCATCTACAAGATCATCACAAAAGTCATAGCTCTCAGGCTCAAACCCATACTCCCTTGTATCATCTCCAAGGAACAGTCAGGTTATGTGGAGGGGTAACATATCATGGACAGCGTAATCATGGTGCATGAAATCATCCACTTGCTCAAGACTACTCGTACTCCAGGTATGCTCATAAAACTTGAACTCTCTAAAGCATTTGATAACCTAAGCTAGAAATACATGCACTCCATCCTTTTATCCTTTGGCTTCAGTGTGGACTCGATAGACTGGATCATGAAACTCACCTCCTCTGCCTTTTTTTGTATCTTAGTTGTTGGCAGCAGGCCGAAGTGGAAAGAAGGATGATTATGGGGAAATAAAGCGTTCAGAAACTGAAGTAACAGTTGGAAGGAAACACAGCACGCGCGCATGCAAGAAAGCGTGCACAAGGAAAGTGACAGCTGGAAGGAAGAATAGCACGTGCGCATGAGAGGAAGACTTAATGTCGGCAGGGTTAGGGTTTTCATAATGTATTGTAAACAACTGAAGAGCCTGAAATGTATAAATATAGATACGTAGGTATCATAGAGGGTTCCTTGTTTTTGTGCATTATGGTTCCATCATAGATATGTATGAGTTAATGCGATATGTAATGTTGTTATGTATTATTTTGTAAGTTGTTGATCTAGAGGAGAGGAGAGAAGGAATATCTGAGGATTAGATCACAGGCTGAGGGGCCTGGTGCGATCTAGTTCGCCTCATATAGATCTTACTCATCTGAGGAGAATTGTAAATGCACAGCGCTGGAGATGCAGAACTACCATAATAAAAGAGCCAAGAGCCAAATCTTTGTGGACGTAGCCCAGGAGGGGGTGAAACACAATAATATCTGTGTAATGTGATGAATGCATGCATATATTTATCTTCTTTCAGCAGTTAATTGTTGTGCTTAATGAATGAATGAGTTATTATATTGTTATGAAATATGGTTGTGATGTTAAGGGAATAAATTGTTAAAGGTAATGCGTAGTCGCGAATATAGTAGATTGGAATCAAAAACTATAGTAGATGGCTCTGAATAACGATCTCTTATCTCATACTCAATCATGGGATGTAAACATCTAAGTCTTACAGCCACCCATTTAAAGATATCTCGAGTGAGACTATGCAGCACATATGTGTGTTGTGTTGCTTTCTGGTTTACCAGGAGGGCCAATAGTTTTAGAGGCTTTTGTTGGAAACCCGAAAGACATGAACCCTGGGTCAATAACTCAGACGGTAAAGAAGGAAGAGTAAAAACCAAAAAATGGTTCTATTGCCGCGTTGGTAGGAATGAGAGAGTACTGAGTAGAGGAGATAGATTGAGTGAGAAAAGAACGAAGAAAAGAAGAGAGCAATGAGCCATTAGAAGGGAATGTTGAGACCGTGGAACCCTACGAAAGCAGAAATCGAAGGCTAGTTGAGAACCCAAGAGCTAGAGTTTGCACAAAAATACAATAGAAACCCTAGAATCACATCTCAAAAATATCTCAACAAATACCTGTTTACTGATTTGCACGAAGTCTTTTTCTGTGATTTTTTGCATCTATTGCAGGAGTGGATACTAAGGTTGAAGGATAACCATGCGACGAACTGGATTCGACATATATATTGGACCCCAGTACATATTGAACAGCTACAGCAGGTGAACAACAAATTCATCTACACAGTAGACTTTTGGCTTGACAGCATTGTGGCAGGTTTCATAACAGAGTTGACACAGCGTAGCGGAGCAAGAATTTCTATGCAGACCTCGAGGAAGGTGCATTCGATCACTGTATACTTCTATCAAGATACTGATATATAACAAAGGTGTAATGACAATGGAATCAGACAACTAAACTTCCCTGCATGCATGGGGGAAGGGGGGAAGCACTGACACAAGGAGGAGAAATGGAAGGAGGTAAGGATAAAGACAAGAAGGAGGAGGAACCCTTGGACCCGATCATGATGGATGACGACCAGATCAAGTGGATCTTGGCGTCAACGGGAAAGACACGTAGCGGAGTACCCTACCAATATAAGGTGAATACCAAGAAGAGAGTTATAACTGTGAGGGAAGGCTTGGTGAGTGATGACGAAGAGGTAGAGGATCTCCGGGTTGTGGAGCAGATTGAGGAAATCATGCACGCAACATATGAGAGGAAAACAAGAGGTCAAAGAATGGGAGGAGAAGGAAGCCATCCTATCCATATTAATGTCAATGTGGAACCCATAAACCCGTGTGCGACTAATACACCAAAGAGAACACCACCATTTAGACAACCAAAGTTTGGAGGAAGTCCGACAGCAGGAAGTACATCTACACAAGGAGCAGCAACTGGAGGAGCCAGTTCAGGCAGCACTAGTCAAGTATCTACACCGCGCAGAGGAAGTAGTAGTTAAGTATTCAGAATGGAAAGACACGATCCCACCATCAGATGACCAGAATTTCGAGGAGAAACAGCAGAATACCCTAAGAATCATTTGTTCATTTGTGAAAAGATCTGGGAAGCAAAACAGATCATTGATGAAGATACCAAACTTGCGCAGCTAGTGATTACGCTAAGAGACCGCGCACTAGACTAGTACATGAGTCTAGACACAAAAAGTGCCCCTGGAAATACAAGGACACTGGTTGACATTAGGAAGTTACTAATAAATGAGTTCCAGAAGCCGAGCTCAGAGGATCAGTACATGAACGAGATGATCGAAATAAGATAGAAACCAGGAGAATTTGTATGGGAGATTGATTAGAGATTCAAGCGACTGAAGTGAAAGTTAAAATACCTTATGACTAATATGCAGCATCGACACCTGTTTGTCAACTCACTACTCCCACATTTAAAATACCCTTTACGACAACAGAAATTTCAGACGCAGGCAGAGGCTCCATAGGCAACCTTGCAACTGGAAGAGAACCAGTACTAGCAAATGGACCCATCTATGGAAGAATTGAAGGAGGATTTGAAGAATATAATGTTTCAGCTAAACCAGAATAAGAACAAGGACAAACGAGAAGTCATTTGGTGTACCACATACAGGACCGAAAGACACCACAAGAACGAATTCCCAACATTCATGCAGTATATGGAAGCAGTTATGCCAAATCCGTTACCACTAGGAGGCTTATGGTGCGAAATCTGCAAGAAACTGGGTCACAACCCCTATCACTGCACGATGATGCAGAAATACCAAACAGTTCCAAAGAGTTCTCATTGCACCTTTTGCAAGTCAGTGGGCCACGACGATAAAGATTGCAGAACTATGGAGTTGATGCGAGAAAGGATGTCAGATGCATATAGAGTATAGGCTAAAATGATGACTAGGAAAGAAGTGCCACAGTTCAATCCAGTCCCCACGCCATACAAGAGTGTGCAACAATAGGATAATACTGTGCAACAACCATACAATAACACACAATCGCAATACAACCCGACACAGCCCAAGTACAATATTGCATAATATAATCAGGCGCCACAGTATAACACGTCGAGAGGTGATCGAGCAGGATACAGAGGAGGAGGATGAACCAGAGGAGGTAGAGGATGAGGTAGAGGACCAGTCACATGTCACAATTGTTAACAACCAGGATATTATGCATGAGAATGTCCACTACCACCAGCGACTTGTTTGTATTGTCGCGCATCGGACCACGATACAGAGGAATGTCTGACATTACTAGTAAAGATTCAAGAAAAAAGGAACCAGAACAATCATAATGTTCAGTGGATTTCAGCCGAAGCAAGGGATGACGGATGGAACATCAATATAGTCACTCGTGGAGGAGCTAAAACGAAAAATGACGCAGTTCAACAAGAACTAGTGCAGAACCAATGGGTAAAGAAGAATATTGAACCAAGGAAGAAGTTCAACGCATAAAAGGAAAAGGAGATCTTTAAAGAGGACAGAAAATAATTTCAGAAGGAGAACATAGTGCCGAATTCAACTTCGCAGCAAAACAAGGAAGCACTAGAATACGAGATGTCGCCATCATTGGATCATACCAACGGGATTCAACCCATGGGACAAGTAAGTACAATCAAAGGCTTTTTGCAATCATGTGTAAAAGTATTAAGTGATCCCTCATATGTGAAGATATTGCAAAACATCTTAGAAAAATGTAGCAGCGAGACAGAAGAAAAGATAGAACCAAAAACAGTTAACCACCTACACACAAGAAAAAGAACAAGTAGGGAATTTAGACTGAATTCTATCATTGGGGTTTTCAATATGGGAGACATTATATTGGATCTAAGATCTGAAGTGAATGTATTACCAAAGAAGACATGGCAATGCATGGGAGAGTCGACACTAGGATACTCACCTGTTCAATTGAAACTAACAAATCGACACAGAATTCTACCAATAGGTAGACTGAGAGGAGTGACAGTAGACCTTGATGGAGTGCGCACTAAAGCAAACTTCGAAGTTATTGAAATAGTGGATGGCACAACACCTTACCTAGCATTGCTTGGTCTGGATTGGGCGTTTGACAACCAGGCCATAATCAATTTGAAAACTAGGAAAATGACATTTAAGTCCAGTGAATATAGGGTCATTGCACCATTAGACCCATCGAAAGGGGAGAGGTTTGTATAACCCACTTGCCTAGACTTAGAGGAGATCGTCCAGTTGTAAAGAACAACTGCGCGCGATGAGGATTACGTAAACCCAATTGCAGATGGGGTACTCAGTTGGCGAAGCATTACTTCATGTGCAACATAATCAGACACTAGGTTAGAAAACTGCCAGCAGAGGCTACACGAAGTATCCAAGAGATGATGTGCGCGAATAAACTGTGCAGTGTGTAGTAAGGTGGGTGGGCATGGAAATCAAAAAACCACCCAGTTTCCACGAACTAAATGATTTGGAAACATTCTTGGCACAATACGAAGACGAAGTGTTAGAGAACCAGAGATTGTAATCACTTGACTTAGCATTCAAGGCCATACCCACAAGATCGTGGGACGCACACAAAGTCTCAATCATATACTAGTATCAATGTAAGTGATTACTGCGCATAAGGTTCAGCGCAGAACAGAAAAACAACAAACAGAAGAAATATGAAGGATAAGAGGCACCAGCGGAACACTTTGAGAAGTGTAGAACGCTGTGGAAAATGACACCACTAGAGAAATGGCCTCATTACTTCATACATACTCTAGAGGGAATACCAGTGAACTGGTATACAGACCAAGAATTGTGCAAAGGAACTACGACATGGATGGCATTGCAACAGAATTTTACAATCACCTTCTCATTCAAGCATGAGAACCCCAACATAGACACAGCCCTTAAACAAATCAGAGGAGTAATATTCATCAAAGAACCAGAAATAGAACTTATCATAAAAGAACAACAATGGAACAAGCAAACAGTCAAGGACCTATTGGCATGTTACCATTTACAGGAGGAACCACCAAACAAAGACGATCCACGCGATATTCAGATCGAAGAACTAGAAGGAAAAAGAGATGTGGAAGGACCACCCATAGAATCAAAATTCATTTCCACGCCAATAAAGGTAAATAAAGTTAACATCGGGACAGCTGAGCAGCCCAAAATGGCCAGCATTGGAGATTACTGGGATGAGCAAACAGTAGAAAGTACAAAAAAGATTTTTTGTGTGAATACAGTGACCTCTTTCCCACAACATTCGCAGAGATGAAGGGTATAGCCAGAGAACTAGGAGAAATGAAGATACCACTTATATCTGACGTGAGACCGATTAGACAGTGACCATACAGATTGAACCCAATATACAAACAGAAACTCAAAGCTGAGATCAACAGGATGCTCGAAGCCAGCATCATAGGTTGAGGATTCATAATGGACAAGTCCAATGGTAGTACAGGACAAGAAAGGAGGGATCGGGATATGCGTCGACTTGAGGAAGTTAAATGATGCAGGCCTACATGACCCATTCCGTACATCGTTCATGGATGAAGTGTTAGAGAATGTGGGAGTACATGAAGCTTACTCATTCAATGATGGATTCTCGGGCTACCATCAGATTAAGATAGCACAGGGGGACAGACACAAGACCACATTTGTGACAGAATGGGGATATTATCAGTAAACAGTCATGTTGTTTGGACTGAAGAATGTACCCGCAATATTCTCCAGAGTGGTCATCGCAGCATTTAAGGAATTCATCCATCAGTTTCATGAAGTATACCTGGATGATCGGACCGTCTATAGCCTGTTGAAAAACCATGTGGAAGTTTTACAGTTGATGTTAGAAAGATGCAGAGAGTGATAGATATCATTGAACATCAAGAAATCCATATTTGGAACACCATTTGGGATACTATTGGGCCACATAGTATGCAAACAAGGTTTATTAGTAGATCCGGAAAAGATCACAGTCATTGTTAACTTGCCAGCACCAAAAATAGTCCGTCAGCTAAGAGCGGCATTAGGACACATAGGATACTACAGGAAATTCATCAAAGGATATGCGCAAATCACAGCACCGATGGAAAATTTGTTAAGGAAGGATACAAAGTTTCAATGGAACGATGAGTGTCAACACGATCTGGATACCTTGAAGGAAAAGATGGTTACCGCGTCAATATTAGTATTTCCAAATATCAGGAATTCTCAGAGATCTGTAGCTGGTGCTGGACTCTCTCTAGGATAAAACCACTTCCCAATAGAATCTCTCACCTGGAGAGAGTTGCTCACATGCTTGACAACCTGCCTCTTCTACCACGGGCCTAACAACCCGGTTCTTCAACCAATTCTCAGCCCAATTCCCGCAAGGTGAAGATAACAGCAACATCAACTGGTCAATTCCACTCAAGAAACAAAGAAGGCAGCAACCCAAAGACAGTTTGGATACGGACTCAACTCTGCAAGAGCGAATAGGATCGGCTCACAAGATACACAAGTGGCACGGCTCAATCAGTGCAGAGGTCAAACAAAGACTAAACGATTCCGATGACAAAAAATGGCCACAGGCCACTAAGACACAGCACGGTTCAAGTAACCTCCATTTCAGATCTGTGTGACAACGAATCAATGCAGAGATCAGATGCATATCCACACGGTTCAGACAGACGGATGCAAGAATGGAGGGCCAACGCAGAGACCAGATGGAATTCCCAGTTTCAGACAGTCGAAGGCAGAATGGAGGACAAACCCTGAGCTCAGCTGACGCTTCAGCTTTTAACCCCATGCGCCTAGGTCAACACTTGTTTTCTTGGAGCTGCATGCATTCCCTTTTTCACACGTTGGAGCTACATGCATTGCCTCTCCCGGAAATTAGGATAAAAACATGTTTTGTCCCACAACTTTAGAATAATAATAAAATATTGTTCTCAAGAACTTAAGCGCCTAATCTTAGCTCCTCTTTCCAACCTTTCAGCCCCTTTTCCCTTACCCACCCTGTGGAAGCTTAGTCCCTCATCACTCTTTCTTCGTGGTCGGTCTGCACGCAACGATGTTTAATCTTTATTAATGTTATGCATATTACATATACAAAAATAGTCTCTTGGCCTTTAACACTTAGGCTCTTTAGCCTACTAAACACATAAGCCCACCAACTTATCAATACTTGGCTCACCAGCCTATAAAACATGATTTACAATTCATAAACATGATTACAAAAGGGATCGTCCTTGGGGATATTACAATCCCCTCCCCTTATTTTTGCATTGTCCTCAGTGCAACTTTCACACAGCATCAGCAAGATTTTCAAAATCTTCAAAATGATGTGGGTATTCTGCCCTCATAGCATCCTCATGCTCCCATGTCACATCCTCAAGACCATGCTAGTTCCACTAGACCTTTACAAGACCTATGGCTCGATTTTGAATTTGTTTGCTTTTCCGATCCAATATGTGCACAGGATGCACTTGCAGGACACCTTCTTGCTCCACCTTAATCACATTCCAATCAATTATATGATTAGCATCAGGTATATATTTCTTAAGCAATGAAACATGAAACACATTATGTACAGTCATGGATGTAGGTAATGCAAGCATATATGCAACTGGCCCAATCCTTTCTAGGGTTTCAAATGGCCCACAAAATATGGCTGCCAACTTGGTGCAGTTTCCCAGCTTCAGGGAACTTCTATTGGCTTTCACTTTCAAGAAAACATGGTCACCTACTTTAAACTCTCTGTGGGTTATGTTTTTATCCGCATAACTTTTCTGCCTGTCTTGGGAATCCTTTAAATTCTACTTAATTTTTTTAGCATATGTTCTTCCATTTCCTTGAGAAACTATGGCCCAACTATTGCCCTGTCAGTTGGATTATCCTAGCTTCCTGGAGTATTGCACTTTCTGCCATAAACTGCTTCAAATGGGCTCATCTTCAACGATGCTTGATACCCATTGTTATAGGCGAATTCTACCAAGTTTAGGTAGTCTTCCCATTTTGATGGTTTGTCCATCACATGCATCCTTAGCATGTCTTCTATTACTAAATTCACCCTCTCTGTCAGCCCATCAAACTCTAGATGATAGGTTGTACTAAATTTCAGATTCATTATGAACCCCTTGAATAACCCTTTCCAAAAATTTGAGGTAAATTTCGGGTCTCTGTCAGAAACAATTGTCTTGGGAATTTCGTGCAATCGTACCACTTCCTTCCTTCATAAAGATATGAGAAACATCTGTTGCTCTGTGAGTAGTCTTTAACGGAATAAAATGTGAAACTTTCGTAAGTTTGTCCACCACCACCATGATTGAATCATGATGCTTGCTTGTTTTGGGCAATCCTGTGATGAAATCCATTGTCACCACTTCCCACTTCAACTCAAGAATGGGTAAAGGTTGCAGCAATCCTGTTGGATGTATGTGCTTAGCTTTAACCTTCTAGTACTTCATACATCTGGCGATGTATTCAGCAAACTCTGTCTTCATGTCTAGCCAAAATTAATGGCTCTTGACTGCTTCCACTATTTTATGATATCCAAGGTGCCCTGCATAAGGCACATTATGCATTTCATGCAAAATTGCAAGTTTCAAATCCTAGACATTAGGTACATAAATTATGTTCTTGTACAGAATTATTCCATCAGTTTCTAACTTATAATTCTCCACTTTCTGTGGCATATTACCTTGTTGTAGCTTTGGTACCAAATCTCTGTACTGCAATTCTGTATTTGCAGCCTTCAAAATTTTGCTTTTAATATCAGTTCGGTACATGCTAATGGTTGTAGCATGCAATTCATGCACTCTCTTGTTGAGTGCATCAGCCACTTTGTTCTCCTTCCCTTTGATATGCTTGATATCAAAATCATACTCACAAAGAAACTCCAACCACCTACTCTTTCTAGCGTTCAAGGTTGGATGATCAAACAAATATTTCAGGCCATTGTGGTATGTTCTCAGTTCGAACCTCCTTCCCATGAGGTAATGCCTCCACTTCTTTAGAGTGTGTACTACGACTGCCAAATCCAAATCATGAGTTGCATAGTTCCTTTCGTGCTCTTTCAACTTTATGGATTCATAACAAATTATGAATCCATTATGACTGAGGACTCCTCCCAGTCCTTCTTTGCATGCATATGTACACACTACAAAGTCTTTGTTCAGATTTGCAATCCTCGGGATTGGAGCACTGGTTAATAGTTTCTTCAATCGTTGAAACCTTTTCTCACAATCCTCTGTCCACTAAAACTTCTTCTCCTTCCTTTGCAAGGAAGTGATAGGGTGATATATCCTCGAGAACATGCGATAAACCTTCTGTAATAACTAGCTAGACCCATAAAGGATCTGACTTCCCACATGTTTTTAGGAATTGACCATTCTCTGATTGCCTCAATCTTCTCAGGATCTACAGTTATCCCATCCTTCAAAATAATATGCCCCAAGTAATGGATCTATTTTTTATAAAACGAGCATTTTCTCAACTTGGCATACATTTGGTGCTCTCTTAGCACTTGCAACACCATCCTCAGATGTTGCTCATGCTCTTCCTCTGACTTGGAATACACCAGAATGTCATTCAAAAATAATATGACAAACTTGTCTAGATAGTCCCTGAATACACCATTCATCAAGCACATAAAAACAGCGGGTGCATTTGACAACCCAAATGGCACCATTTTGAACAGCAGGTGCATTTGACAACCCAAATGGCACCAAATGCAATTGCAACTCTTTCAGCTTTGGCGTACTCATTCTGTAAGGATATTTCTACACTAGAGCTGCTCCAAGCATCAAGTTTACAGAGAAGTCAATATCTCTCCTCGGAGGTAGTATGGGTACCTCCTAAAATACATCTTCAAAATCCTTTAGTACCGCATGATCTCCAATACTTGACACCTTATCCTTAGGTGTTTCCTCCACATGGGATGCAAATAACTGACATCCTTTTATGTAGCACTTCTTCAGCTGCATTGTTGAGATTTCTCTGATAGCAATAACTCTGGGAATTCCTTGGATTGTTCTTTGATTCCCCTCCTCATTGTTCGACAACACAGGTATTCCAACAGAGGACGAACACCTTCAGTAACCACTCACATAACCAGATCAAAGATCAACACACCGATGTTTTCACGTGGTAAAACCCCTACGGGGAAACATCCACGGCCCCAGCCAAC
>ML786277.1:929161-944422 GCA_009831015.1 Picea engelmannii
TCGGGAACATATCGTGACCGTCGGATTTCCTAACTACAAATGCATACTAATGCATACTAAAGAAACACACTTTTACCTAACGACATATTAGACCAAGTAGATCTTAACTAACTCCTAAGTGTCTAAATATCCTAACACTCATCCAGGGAAGTGAATGCCTTGTTCTGACAATCCAAGATGGTATGGTGTTGGTTCAACCAGTCCATCCCAATTATATAGTCATAAGAACCTAAAGGAAAAACATTCAATTCAACCTTTTTGCTCAGTCCATTCATGTCCACAGGACAGGACTTAACCAACTCAATGACTTTTCTCTTGGTTCCTGTAGCCAGCTGCACTAACCAATACTTTTCATGTTTTCTTCTCGACAATTGCAAACTTTCCACCACTCTAGGATCTATATAACTATGGCTAGCCCTTGAATCAATTAAAATAGTAAATGGTTGGTTGTTAATCATCCTTCCACTTAAATCATGTGCGACTGAAATTCATCTTGTTTGTTGTCCAGGGCTGCATAGATCCTTGGCATTCTACTACCCATGTCCTCCACTGTTTCATCTTGTTGAACATTATGAACAACTCTCACTTTTCCATTTTTATGGGGACAATCTCTGTACTTGTGGTTGCCCTAACATCCCCAACACTGAATGGGCATCTGTCTTGGCCTTTGTTCCCCTACATCAACCATTCTCGACTCTCTAAATGATGGTTGTCCTTGAGGACTGTTTCTGAAAAAGGGTGGCTTGGTTCCCTTCTTCCTCTGATCCATCTGGAATTTCTTCTTGTCTTCCCAAGCCTTCCAGAAACTAGGCCTCTCTCTTTGTTTCTCATATAAGCATTTCTCTCTTCTTATCATTTCTTCCATAGTTTTTGGGTCATCATACTAGATCTTGTCCCCAATGGAAGGTGGCAGTCCACTCAGATACCTTTTAATCTTGACAGTCTCATCCTTGATGAATGGAATATACTTTAGTAATTCCAAAAACCTTCGTTCGTATTCATCAATGGTCATGCTTTCCTAAGCTTTCTGCTATCTGTTCGGTGATTTTGGGCATATTTCTACAATTTTTCAATGATTTTCATCATATGCCCTTCCTTATCTATCTCTTCTCCATGCCCATTGGAGTTTGATCCTTCAATTCCCAAACGGACATCCATTCCTTTTGATTCATTCTCTGAACTGGAAGCATTTTTTGCTTCCTCCATTCCTTCACTCTGTGCCAACTCTATTCAGTTCTGGCACTCGTTAACTTCTGCAAACACAATGTGTAGACAACCAGAATTTGTCAGGCCATCATTCCTTAAAAACAAATCCCACGGAATTCATAAACCGAGTCTATTTTTAAGAAACGTTCAAATTTCATGAATTTTCTGAGCTCTGCTCGGCTCTGTAACAATCCTTCGGGCATTATCCCCTTCTCTCTTAGTCCCCAACCCATGTGATCGCGGGTCATGACCACTCACCTAACAAAAAGGGCGCTTTGCGACTAGGCGTTCCAGGAGGTTTCAAAGCACTTCCCAACAAATTCCCGAGTTCCAAACAAACTAACTTGCAACGTAGGGCAGATCAATTGTCCACGTCTACCCACCATCCAACAGCTGACACTCACAGTGGAACCTCGGGCGTATGAGTTCTAGTACTTCGGGACTTCGGAAGATTTCACATCTGCACACCCTGAACACTTCCACGACAGTTTGTTGACATCATTACGTCACATCACTTACACTTTTCCAAATTGTGGGGGCATGCAATGGTGGTTTTGGACTAACTCGCCCTTCATTCCATAATTTGCCTAACGCTGACATGTAACCCCTCAGTGAAACCACAGTTTGGATTGTGGGACAGCCTTGGATAATTATCTTCCATGCAACTTGGGTCCCAACAATGTCTCCTGGTCGTTGATCTTGATGTATCATGATCAATGTCACTGTGGATCCTCCAACCCTTAACTACGTTACGTAAACTCGGGCCCCACTAACCCTGCTCACACAGGATTCCATATGGCGGAATACTAGCGACGTCATCCGGCCCCACCACGTCTACTCTTTCGCTTCAGAACTTCAGACTTCAAGAGTTTGTGAAATGGCACATCCTACTTCTCCTAACATCTGAACTCCCAAAATTACAATCTACTCCTCTGCTTGATCCAACGATCAAGCTCTTTTTTCTAGATCTATGGTGTAGATCTCCCTCGGGACTTCGAGGTTTCGAGTTTCGGGTGTTTATGCCTCCGCGCACCCCGCTTCTCCCGATTGTCGAACTCTTAAGGGCTTCGAGGATAACCCTCTTATACCTTCTCCAGATCTAATAGTCGTACTGAATTTCCCTTTCGTCTGAACAGATCCTACGGCTCCAACACCCCATGTTTTGAGCACTCTCTCTCTCTCTGTGGTCAAATACCACGCCGGTTGCGGTTTTATTCTACCTCTACTCCTCCTGAGATTCGTAACATGGCCAAGTAACCCCTTAGCACTCAGAAACATTTTGAGGTCTGAAATTAGTCCTCAAGACACAATTTCCTCTTGAAACCTTGGGTCCAAAGACCACTTATCCAGCCCATCCAGGCTCAGCGTGGAAACTATGGGCTCTGAACTCGAATTTTGTCTACTTCGACAACAATTCTTTCGAAACTTTTTCTTCAACTTCCACTAACATGGCCCATCTAGGCTCAGTGTTGTAACCATGCTCTGATACCATATTGTAACGTCCTCGGCCATCAACCCCATGGTCGGGCAACGCTACTACTCGGAAACATTCTCAAACTTATATAGTATGCATTTAAATGAAGTTACAAGACTTAACACAGAGTAAACATATAATTACTGCTAACATATCATTGCAACGGAATACATGATAATATTGCAAGCATCACAGGCATGCATTTCAATTGAAATTAAACACATGCATATACTTATCTTTGAAATTGTTGTAACTCCACCAACTACGTCCAGACCTTCCACGAACCTCCCAGCCTTAGACCACGCTTCTCATCACGCTTAGAAATGGGTCACCCCTGAAATGGGACCAAGCTCCACCCAAGGCAAGGGAATCCTAGACTATGTTGAGGTTACAGGAAAACTGCACAGAGCAACCAGAAGGATTCTCTCCAAGGGCCTTCTTACACCCACTACTCACGGACTCTAATTCCCCACATGCTTGTTCCACTTGGGAGCATACACCTTCACAAGAAAAATCCATCGGTGCTTCACCTCCCTCTCTGGGTCTCAAAAATAGGCCAGATCAGGAATTCTCTAGGAGAAAACCACTTCCCAGCAGACTCTCTCACCTGGAGAGAGATTCTCACAGGCCTGACAACCTACCTCTTCTACCATGGGCCTGACAACCCGGTTCTTCAATCAGTTCTCGGCCCAATTCCCACAAGGTGAGGATAACAGCAATAGAAACTAGTCAATTCCACTCAGGAAACACAGAAGGCAGCAACCCAAAGACAGTTCGGGTATGGACTCGACTCTACAAGAGCGAATAGGCTCATCTCACAGGATACACAGGTGGCACAGATAAATCAACACAAATTTCGAACACAAACTTAAGCGATTTCGATGGCAAAAAATGACAACAGACCACTAAGACACAGCATGGTTCAGGTAACCTCTGTTTCAGAACTGCGTGACAAGGAATCAACGCAGAGATCATATGCATAGCCACACGATTCAGACAAATGGACAAAATAATGGAGGGCCAATGCAGAGACCAGATGGAATTTCCGATTTCAGAAAGTCGAAGGTAGAATGGAGGACGAACCCCAAGCTCAGATGACACTTCAGCTTTTAACCGCATGCGACCAGGTTGACAGTTGTCTTCCTGGAGCTGCATGTGTTCCCTTTTGCACACGTTGGAGCTACATGCGTTGCCTCTCCCAGAACTTAGGATAAAAACATGTTTTGTCCCACAGCTTCAGAACAATAATAAAATATTATTCTCAAGGACTTAAGCCCCTAAGTTTAGCCCCTCTTTCCAACCTTTCATCGCCTTTTCCCTTACCCACCTTGTGGAATCTTAGTCCCCAATCACTCTTTCTTCGTGGTCGGTCTGCATGCAGCGATGTTTAATCTTTATTAATGTTTTGCATATAACATATACAAAAACAGGCTCCTGGCCTTTAACATTTAGGCTCTCCGGCCTACTAAATACATAATCCCACCATATTATCAATACTTGGCTCACCAGCCTATAAAACATGATTACAACAGGGCTCGTCCTTGGGTATATTACAAAATACCTAGTCAACAAGCCAGTGTTGGGGGGGAGAATCTGTCAATGGTTACTGTTATTTCAAGAATTCAACTTTGAAGTAATAGTTAAACCAGGAAAATTGAATGCAGGACCCGACCACCTGTCAAGGGTCACAAATGGAGAAGAACCTACAAATCTAGAAGACAAATTTCTGGATGCACAGTTATTCTCAGTACAGATTGTTGATGAATACTTCACATATATCATTGATTACTTGAGCGCAGGTACTGCGCCGCAAGAATATAGCACCGTGCAGAAGAAGAACCTGGTAGTTCACGCGGCCGACTATCAACTAATTGCAGGACACCTATACAAAATGGGCGCAGATAGCATTTTGCAAATATATGTTTTAGAGAATGAAAGACCAAGAATATTAGAAGAAGCCCACGAGGGAATAGAAGGAGGGCACTATGCAGGTAAAGCTACCGCACAGAAGGTATTGCGCGCAGGACTATGGTAGCCAACGATTCACAAAGACTCGAAGGAGTATTATCAAAGATGTGATGTCTGTCAAAGGGTAGGCAAACCCAACAGAAGAGACGAGATGACACTACGACCACAAGTAACATTACAGGAATTTGACAAGTGGGAAATAGACTTTGTGGGACCAATTAACCCACCAGCCAAAAGAACAAGAGCAAGGTACATCATCACCGTAACAGAATACTTAACAAGATGGGTGGAAGCCACACCAGTAAAAGATTACAGCGCAGAAACAACAACACACTTTTTGTTTGAACAAGTAATCACTATATTTGGGGTACCCAAGAGTTTTGATGAGTGACCAAGGCACGCACTTCATAAACAGCACCATCTGCGCGATGACTGAAGAGTTTGAAGTCCATCACCAGAAGAGTACACTGTATCATCCATAGGCAAATGGCATAGTGGAAGCCTTCAAAAAAATTCTGTAGAATGCACTGACAAATATTTGTAACGTCAACAGAGACGACTGGGACCTTAAAGTACCAGCAGTATTATGGGCGTACAGGACTACATGCAAAAAGTTGACATGGCACACACCATTTAAACTGGTTTATGGCCAAGAAGCAGTGGTGCCACTAGAATTTTTAGTACCCAGCTTGCACGTAGCACCTATCACACAAATGACAGAACGAGGCACAATACAAAAGAGATCGAATCAGTTACTAACCATGGAGGAAGACCGAATCTTGGCAGGATTCCATCAACAAGTGCAGAAAGCAAGAGACAAATCTTGGCATGATAGACACATCAAGAAGAAAACGTTCAAGGAAGGAGATCTAGTATTGATGTATGACAGTAAATCGTTTCAACACCCGGGAAAGCTTAGAATGCATTGGTTAGGACCATATGAAGAAAAATTTGTCATAGATGGAGGAGTTGTATAGTTAATAGATTTAGCAAGCGCATAACTCACAGAAATGATCAATGGGAGCCAACTGAAGATGTATAAGGACAGTCGACCACCCACCGCACAGTAAAAAAAAAAATGAAAAGAGAATAAAAAGGAAACAAAAATAAAGAGAGTGCAGTGCGCTAGAGGTAGAAAGGCCACGCGAAGTTAGAAACACGAATTTGGAAAAGGTGAGGACAATGGTTATATACAAAGGAAAACAAGCGGGAAAAGGAAAGTCGGCAAAAGTAGGATAACAGGACAGCACTAGGCGGAATTAAAGGACAGCAAGGACCGATGGGACATCACATTAATTGTGCCAACTGGAGATGGAAAAGTGAGAGTAATGGCAAGTATGAAACCATTAGAGATGCATTGAACCCACATCTGTGGTGCATTAAACCCATAATGGAGAAGGCGTCCTTGACAAGCTTCATGGCAAGCCAATACAACATGCGAGCACGGGAGCAACTAGTCTATTTGTGAAAGGAGAACAGAGAGAGAGTAATAGCAACTAGAACGCATAGAGAGAGGCTACAGCAATCATAGAAGTTATTTGAACCTAGAAAACATTTGACAGTCACCGCTATGGCACCACCGAAGAAAGAAAAAGCAAGTCAGAGTGACAGACCGACCAGGGTTCAAACTAGGTCATGAGGACCGTTAGAAGAGAATGAACAGCAGCATCCAGAGATCGTCGATATTGACGACATCCCATCCCTAGAGAAGATACCGGTGAATTCCACACTGATACTGGAAGAAATTAAACAGCCAGAAGCAGAGGCCATGAAAGTAGATACGCCAGCAGCGACGTAGGATCCTCAGAGCCAGGAAGCAGAAACCCAAAAGGAGGTGCAACCAGAGAGCACCGAAGCAGCCCTGGAAGTTAATGGAACGAAAGAGAATCTGGAAGCAGTAGTGGAGCCAGATGTAACACCTTGTTTCCCCCAGTCTGTAAAAATAACTATACTGGCCAAGAACTGTGGCAAACTCAAAAATGTGAATGTGTGATGTGAATAGACCTTGTAAATAATATTATGAATATATATTGCAGGACTGTTGAGAGGGGGATGTGCTGAAAAAGAGACCATGATGGCTGAAGAAAGGTGGTGGAAGGCACCTGGAATGGTGGTGTTAACTTCCACTGAAACCAATACCGTATTTGGTCTTCACTAGCCCGGAGAACCAAGAGCGGCTCGCTAGTCCCGAATTGAATGACTCGCCAGGTTGGTAGGTGAAGGGGGCTCCTCATGAATTAATGAGGGATGGGGGGGTGAACCGCCCATCTGTAGGAGCCTCGGGCTTGACGACTGCGAGGAATATCGTGCCACACACAACCTCGCCAGAGAAAAAGGCAAGGAATGAGGTGTGGAGAGGGAGATGCGAAGGGGAGATTGTAGAAGAGAAGGTTGGAAGAACTCTGGGAAAATACAGAGTGAGTGATAGCAGAGAAGAAGGAGAGTAACCTTCATTCTCGATCACTGACAAACAGAGACTCAATCTCGTAGCATTGTAGTCTCAGCTCAAGGTGGCTAGTGGTAAATCCATTCGGAATCGTTGAGCCTACGGTTGGGTGGAAACGAGCACCCCTCTCAGCATTTGCATCACACCTGGTGTTTTTTTGATAAGTGTTTTATATCTTGTATCTTGAAATTTATATTTTGACATGTATGCTCATAGTCTGTGAAAATATGAATGGTTTCAGTATAAGACTGTCTGCATGGTGTTTTGGTCAGATATGGTGGCTACATACTTTTATTGGAAAGACCACGTATGGCTTATGTTTATATATATATATATATATATATATATATATATATATTGAACTAATTCAGATTTTCAAGTCTGCTCTCGGAAAATTATTTCCCTTATCTTTCTCCAGTAATACCCTAGATATATCTCCCCACAGAAACACCCTTTTGGAAAGTTTAATCAAGAACCTGTTGGAGGATTTGTTGGTGGAAGTCTTAAAACTCTACACGAAAGAGAATGGCCCTTTTTGACTTTGGTATTTCAGCGTTTCGGTACCTAGTGTACCTCGGTGGAGAGTTCCCTTGTACTCGCAAGCCCTGAAACCTCGATTCACGAAATCCTGAAGTGTTAACAGTATGGAGAAGTCACGATCTTCCGGCATTTCGGTACCCGGAATACCCAAGGGCGTATTCCCTTGTACTCGCAAGTCCCGAAACCCCGACTTGCGAAATCCCGAAGAGATAGAGCGTAGAGAAGTATTATATTGCATTGTTTTGGCACCCGAGGTACCTTAGTGGGAGTCCCCTTGTACTCACAAGTCCCGAATCCCTGACCCGCGAAATTTCGATGGGAGAAACCCCAAAATAGACGCGCAGGTTGAGAGTTGGTATTTCGGAGTTTCATCTCCCGGAAGATCTAGATGTGAGACCTCCTGTCTGCGCACGTCGTGAATCTTCGATCCGTGAAACCCGGAATTTTGGTCGAGTGTATCATGAGTGGGTGTATCAACTTTTCGGCACTCGGGTAGTCGAAGAGTGTGAATCTTCGCCCTCTTGCTTCGGGAAGTCCCAACTTGCAGAATCCTGAGATGGCATAGAGTGATTTGGGTCGGTGTTTCGGCGTTTCGGTACCCGGAAGACACAAGGGTAGGTTTCCCCTTGTACGCAAAAGTCCCGAAATCCCGATTAGTAAAACCCCGACTCGGACTAGCATGGATGAGTTTTGATGACCTAGAGTTTTCGGATCCCGGGAAACCTAGGAGCGAGACTTCTTGTCATCGCACCATGCGAAATCCCGATAGGCGAAATGTCGAAATGGCTGAGTACGTATAGCCTTGGGTGTTTTGGAGTTTCGGTACCCGAGATCCCCAAAGGACAGTTTTTGTTCCTGGTATATACTAGAGGCGAAATCCCGATGGGGAAGGTTCTGATGTGGAGTGGCACGTGAAATCTTGATACTTCGGAGTTTCAACTCTCGGAGGATCTAGGTACGAGACCTCTTGTCTTCGCATATCTCGAAATCCTAATATGAGATACCTCGAGATGGCCTAGCGCATATAAATCTGGTACTTCGATGTTTCGGCTTCCGAGGTACCGAAGGGTATGAGCCCCTTGACATTTTACTCCGCGAAAACCTGAATTACAAATTCCTGAAATAGTCTGAGTGATATATGTGTGTGTGTGTGTGTGTGTGTGTGTGTGTGTGTGTGTGTGTGCGTGCGTGCATGTGTGCAGGTTTCGTAGTTTCGTCTTCCGGGAAACCTAGATGCGAGACCTCCTGTCGTTGCATATCCCAAAAACCCGGTATGCAAATTCTCGATGGGTAGAGTACTAGGACTTGTTTCGGGTTGTTGTTAATCTCGGTAAGTGGCTAGACCCGTTTCAGGTTTCGGCCCATCGAAAGGTAAGAGAACAAGGGATTACATGCATCGCGAATTCCCGAATCACAAAAGCCGGGAACACCTCTCCGGTAAGGCTTGTGGTCATAATCGTCGATCATGTGGGTACGGATAAGGGATGGTAGGGTCTGTATCAGGCCTCGTAGGGATTCGGGGAACTATGTTCCTCAGAGAAAAGAAGAAAAAGGCCGAAAAATTTTAAATTCCGTAGTGGGTGTGTGACACCAGATGAGTCTCAAACGACCATCTCAAAACACCCATCAGGGGAGACTACTGAATATGTCTTGGCTTGGCTGGAATGGCTTACGGAGGAGCAACTGGAATCTGCTGGCACTTCGAGCCAGCCACCGCAGCAGAAAGATAAGATACATATACCAAGCTCACCCCGCAAGAAACCTGCAGCAGAAATTTTTCTACCACGCATACTAGCTGGAGTACAGATAGAACCAGAGCTACTGGGCCATGTCGGGAAGCTCAAATTTTCCGACCATGATGTAGAAAATGAAGCCAAGTTCCTGGAACTTGCGCAGAGGGTCTTTATATAGACCATAGGCACAACTCAGGTTGGAGAAATGATTAACCATCCATACTAGTGGGCAACTGGGTTGGAGAAAATAGGAATCTTAGGTATGTTGAACCTACCACATTTTAGCAGAGGCCAGTACGCAACAGCATGCGTCAAACAGTTGTTAGCAGTCACACATGGAGGGGACATATGGCTGGACAAACCCATCCCCGTAACTGTTGAGCTTATTGCGCAAATATCAGGCTTACCAATTCAGGGTATGGATCATGCGTTGGTTCTAGAAGAAAAATCCAAGGAGAAAGTGCTAGCAGAAGAAATGAAGAAGAAGTATGGCACCACCAGGGGAACGAGAGGCATCATCATCAAACAGATCAACAATGCAGGCACACAATTGGGCATGAAAATCTTAGCCTGCAAGATGCTAAGAAAATGCCGCAGAGAGGAAGTACCAGCTGGAGTCATTGCAGTTGCAGCACAGTGCACAGAAGGCACTTCTATGAGTTGGGTGCCATACTTATTAAACTTGTTCCAAGAGAACTACAAGGATGCGCAGGACCTAGGCACATAGTTCCACTACTCATGGTTGGTTACCTTAATAGCCTTCATGGGATGGCGAGAACCAGGGTACGTAGTTTTTTGTAGTAGACCAAAGCCTATGGGAGCGAGGTATCCATTGTTGCGAGTCGGGTCGAATGCCAGGCATAAGAGGGAGAATGGGATCATATTTGAAGCATACCTACACGAAATGAAGGAAGTCATCATCCGATCGTGGAAAATAACACCAGAGGTTGTTGCACGATATACAGACATCGCCAATTTTCAGGCCACACGACAAACAATGTGGATACAAGCAAGGCAGGATCTAGATAAACAATGGCTATAGATGCACTACTACATCATAGAGGGTGATATCGACATGGTCATCAGCGAATGGACCGACGAATGGAGGATCCCAGCCATTACCCAGGAAGTGTCGAAAAGAACAGTAGAGGAAGAGGCAGAGCAGGGAGAAACGCAACCTCTAGAAATCCAAGTGCCCAAGACACCAAGAACGGGCCAAGGCAAGCCAACACAGACAGATGAAGGGCCAAAGAAGACATGGACCTAGAAGGGGAGGAAGGAGACTACACATTCGACCAATGAACAGTAGAAATAGGATGAGGGAGCGCAAGAGACAGCCTCAAATCCCAACACACAGGAACCAGGTGGAAATAAGAGACCAACCACGCAGGCAGGAGGTGCACGCAAGAAATCAAAGGCACAACGAGCATTGCCAGACTATACGATCACGGAGGATGATGGGGAAATGATCGCCAGGATTGTCTAGCCGAGGACTTCGATCATGCAGCACATCACAGGGACAAACTGCAAAAAGAGCTGGCAAAAATGGGGAAGTTCCTCAAGAAATTTGGGGAAGTATAGATAGCAAGCAACAGCAAGGGCATAGAGCCATCAACACTACAGACAGAAGGAAGAGTGCAAGAGGAATCTCAACAGTCAGACCAGGGGATATTGCAGCCACACATAACATTCCATATCAACCCTAGCATGCTACGCATGGACGAAATTATGGGGAAGACACCCTTGAAAGACTTAAGCCAAATCCAACTTGTGTTGACAAGGATACCAACAGGGGCATTACACAGGTTGCAGGTGAGCGTCAATCATGAGGTACAGTCTCGCGCATGCATAGACTTAATCAAATTGAAGCATGCAACAAAGAAACAAGACGAATTGAAAATAGGCTACGAGAAGGCCAAATATGAGACCGAGGAGGAAAGGGAGCAGCTAAAAGGATTGGAGAAGAAAGTGGTAGGAACTTATGAGAAGATTCCACAGGCCGCGCAGAGTGAGGAAATCGCAACAGCAGAAAATATTGATCGAATTGCACAGGAAATTGATCTATATCCGAAGGAGATCGAAAATATCTGAGAACAACTCGCACCAACCACTCCACCAGCAGTCAGGGAGCAAAGGAAACAGGAAGCAACAGTGCAGCTGCAGGAGATAGAGTAGTAGGTTAGCACAGCAGCTGACTTGTTCGATAAAGCAGCACAGCTTTGGACAAGGTTGGAGGAGGATCCATGGGTTCAACGGTGGTACAAGGAAGAGGAAAGGATCAATGCAGTGATCCAAGAGCTCAAGAAGAAGTAGAAGACCATACCAATCACAGAACGAGTCAAAGGGACGCAGGAGATGAAGAAGCTGCAGGCAGAACTGATCATTGTGCAAACGCAGAAACAGGAGCGTCAGGATCAAATGGAGCCATTACAGGAGCAGGTAGCATAAGTATTGGCATAGGTAGAGGTAGTTAGGACATAGATAGCATAGACCCAGACAGAATGTCTAGGATTGATCAGCGACAAAGTTGCAGTCCAGGTAGTGGACACAATCAAGGAGAAGACCACGTAGGCACTGACACAAGCAACAGAGCTCAAGGAAAAGTTCCAAACGATCACCAAGGAGATCGAGGAAGCTCAGAAGGATTAGGTGGCTCGGGATGAGCCACATGTCAGTGTTGGGGGCCTGTTGGCAGCAAGCCGAAGTGGAAAGAAGGATGATCGTGGGGAAAGAAAGCGTGCAGAAACTGAAGTAACAGTTGGAAGGAAACACAGCACGCGCGCATGCAAGAAAGCGTGCACAAGGAAAGTGACAGCTAGAAGGAAGAACAACATGTGTGCATGAGAGGAAGACCTAACGTAAGTAGGGTTAGGGTTTTGGTAATCTATTGGAAACGATTAAAGAGCCCGAAATGTATAAATATAGATACGTAGGTATCATAGGGGCTTCCTTGTTTTTGTGCATTATGGTTCCATCATATATATGTACGAGTTGATGCGATATGTAATGTTGTTATGTATTATTTTGTAAGTTGTTGAGCTAGAGGAGAGGAGAGAAGGAATATCTGAGGATTAGATCGCAGGCTGCGGAGCTTGGTGCGATCTAGTTCACCTCATATAGATCTTACCCATCTGAGGAGAATTGTAAGCGCGCGGCGATGGAGATGTAGATCTACCATAATAAAAGAGCCAAGAGACAAATATTTGTGGACGTAGCCGAGGAGGGGTTAAACCATGGTAATATCTGTGTAATGTGATGAATTCATTCATATCTTTATCTTCTTTCAGCAGTTAATTGTTGTGCTTAATGAATGAATGAGTTATTATATTGTTATGAAATATGGTTGTGTTGTTAAGGGAATAAACTGTTAAAGGTAATGTGTAGTCGCGAATACAGTATATTGCAATCACAAACTATAGTAGATGGCTCTGAATAATGATCTCCTATCTCATACTCAATCCTGGGTTGTAAACACCTAAGTATTATAGCCACCCATTTAAAATTATCTCGGGTGAGATTGCGCAACACATCCGTGTGTTGTGTTGCCTTTTGGTTTACCAGGAGGGCCGATAGTTTTAGAGGCTTTTGTTGGAAACCCGGAAGACATGAACCCTGGGTAAATAACTCAGATTTTAAAGAAGGAAGAGTAAAAACCAACATTAGTCAATGGTCTCCCCTCCAGGCCTTTCTCCCCCACTCAAGGCATCCGCCAAGGAGACCCAGTCTCCACTTTCCTCTTTGTGATCATGGTCGAAGGTTTAGGGTGGTATTTGACTACCTCAATTGTTAATGTCACCCTACAAGGTCTCTCTATTCATGGGATCCAACCAGAAGCTTCTCACAACCAGTTTGTGCACGACACCTTGCTTCTGAACACCCCCACTGCCATGGAAGCTACCAAAATCCACACCATACTCTCAAACTTTAGTGATGCCTCTGGTACCACCTTTAATCTTGAGAAATCATAGCTCTTCTTCTTCAACATGCCAGCAGCAATCCAATGTCACATCTCCCACCTCCTTGACATCCCTCATTGCTCCCTTTCGTCCAATTACTTTTGATTACCCCTGACAGACTCAGTAGCTTGTAATAGCTCCTATAACTCCCTTGTCCTCTCAATATCCAATCGCCTCAGCTCCTAGACCTTCAAAACCCTTAATCTCGCTATGAGGCTCGTCCTCCTGAAATCGGTGCTTCAAGCCATCCCGACGTACATGTTTTCATCTTTGGAAGCTCCACAAACAGTCATAAAAATAATAAGAAATATTCAACGAAACTTCCTCTGGTATGGCCACAAACAAGAGAAAACATGGGCCTTGGTCAGTTGGGATAATCTATGCAAACCCACGGCTCTAGGGGGCTTGGGGCTCCATGATCCGAGAAAACTCAACAACATCATGTGAGCATAAATCTGGTGGCGATGGCTAAAATATTCTCATGAACTCTAGGCACGACTCTGGAGGCACAAATATACCCCCTATCTACAACAAGAGGAACCAATAAGGCTCAACGATCAGATCCAGGGCTCTAATATTTGCAATGCAGCCTGCTGCAATCGCCCACTCATCCAAAATCACGCCTTCTGGGAAGATAGAAATGGACTAAGTGCTCAATTATGGATAGACGTCTAGCAGCAACTCCCTCCATTTCAATCACTCGATAGCCTAACTCCCTACCAAACCTACCTTATAGAGTTAAGAGGCATCAAAGTAGTTGATCTCTGGCTTAACACCCAGCACCAAACCCCTTGTCACATTTGGAAAGTACTCCCTCAAGATCTCCATCTACCAGGAAATTTCGAGATGCAACCTTGGCTAGAAACAGTGGGCAACAGGAAAATAGTATCAGCACAAACAAGGACATCCTGCGCTGGGGATATTCCACGACAAGTACTTTCACAATCAAGGAGGCCTATCAAATTCAAGAGAACTTCCATGATAAAAAAAAATATCACATTTGGCACATAATCTGGAAGACTAAGCTCTGGCCAAAGGTCTCCACCTTCCTTTGGCTCCTGGTACATAATAGACTCCTCACCTAGGATAACCTCGGGAAACAGGGCTTCATTGGGCCCTCCATTTTCCACTTATGCAACCAAAAGGAAGAAACCGCAGAACATATCTTTAACCAATGTCAAGTCAGTAATCAGATATGGGACCAAGCCACAACAATCGTGAGGAAAACAAAGCGTGACAGAACTAGCATTCCCAGCACTATAAGAAATTAGGGATCTGGGGACTACAAAATCCCACTTCTAAACAGAATATGGAAACTTATGCTAGGTCTTATTATTTGGCATCTTTGGAAAGAGAGAAATTGACGCATCTTCCACTCTCAACCCTCTCGCCTCTCTGATATCTGGGACAAGACTACAGTAAGCATTTGGGAAAAAAATCAAATTCAGACTTGGACTCAAGAGAATATCCCTGATGCCCCTCCAAAATCCAACATATTCACTTCCTGGAAGATAATTACCCCAAAGACACCTCTCCTTCTGTCCAATCTCCCCGCCCCTCCAGCTCGATGCTCCACCTTTTGGAGGTGTCCCCCCNCCATATTTTTGGAAGTCGAATTTTAATGGAGCCTCCAAGGGCAATCCCGGACCAGCAGGCTATGGAGCAGTTATCAGAGACAACACATGGAAAATCAAGCACCTCGGAGCGGGCTTTCTGGGGCACGATACGAACAACTCTTTCGAGATTTGGGGCCTCATCAAAGGTCTCCAACTAGCTCTAAACCTTAATTTGCAGCCCCCTAATAATAGAAGGAGATTCTAAAGTCATCATCTCACTAGCCACAAAAATTATCCAAGGATTGGATCCAGAAAAAATCACACCCAGTTGGCACCTCATAGGTTTCCTCTCTCTTCTACAAGCCTCACTACTTCCTCCCAT
>ML786277.1:945429-964376 GCA_009831015.1 Picea engelmannii
TTGGGTCTTAATGGAGACTCAGGCTCGTCTCCTCGGCATCAGTATGAAACATCTAATGGCCATTACTCTTGCACTAATGGCTACCATATCTATCAACTCCTTCATCCTCCTCGTCTTATCATCCTATGGAGGGTCATATATTAGGCATTTGATCACAGTTCACGGTCTTATTCTTCTTGCTTTGCTCCATGCCCTAGCATTCTGCCCTATGTCTCCTACTCGCACCACTATTGATTCCATTTTCCATGCGCTCTGCTTAGCCATGCCTCGTGAGAGACGTAAGTCCCGACGACAGTCGATTTGGTAGAAAAATTGCTCGGGACCAGCCTCTTTCGCTCTCATCCCAGGAAGCATCTTGGACCACTCACCCTCCTCTGATCAGAATTGGTATGAGGCAGCTCAATCGGAGCCTCGTCCTTCAAGCACATAGGGTCTCCATGGAGGTTGTCCGATGGAAGAGGAAATTTTTCCCAACTGGGAGGAAATTCTTCCTTTCTTGTCGTCAACTACCTTGGAATAACCACCCCTTTCCAGAAGATAGTCGAGAAGGGATGCATTGTGGAAGAGGAAATCCCTCTTCAGGAGGAACACTCGGGACAGAATTTTGTTGCCACTATGGAAGAGGACCCTGCCACGGATTACGCCACTCCTAATGATTTCACCGCTACTACCATGGACAAGGACCCTGGAATAAATGAGGATGATGACGATGCTGAAGAACAGGCTCACCCGGCTCCCAACTCTTGCAGGCTTATGAAAGACCACTTGATCTTGACCTTCAAGATGTGCAAGGATTTGGCATAGTAGCACCACCACCAGCGCACCCTCAACAATCGTTTGGACGTCCTGTACAACTCCCTATCAAGTGAGCCTGAGAAAAGTCGATGCCTGACTTGTTGCAAGCCTTTCGTCTTCCGACTTCGCCAGGATGAACGCTCGGGTTCACCTCATGTCTAGTGCTCTTACAAGTTTTTTCTCTGGTCTAAATGTTAAGTTTTTTGCGCACCACAGACTCTGGTTCTGGATCGATAGTTAGTCGGGGCACTTAGTCCACCACCTGTTCTGGTTTCCACGCTTGTGGCAGAATAGGTGGCAAGTCCCCATGTTTGTTGACAGTTGTCTCTTTCCTTTTAAGGTTTATGAACAATGAACAGTTGTCTTTTCCATGGGTTCTGGTTTCCACTGCGGTGGCAGAACAGATGGCGTGCTATAGTGTATACTCAGACATGCGTGATTTTTGCTAAAGCAAGGTAATACAATACTTTTTATTTACCAAAAAAAAAAAAATCACTTTGTATCATAATTTTACAAACTAGTTTACTTGAAAGTACGATGTGAGAATTGGTCCTCATTTCAAGAATATTGTTTTTGTTCACAAGTTCATAATGAATAATTAAAAATAGTTATGATAAGCTCAATTAGCATTTATAAAATCTTTGTGATATTTTAACTTCCTCTTAATTGTGATTTGGTAATATTTTTTTATATTCCCATAATTAATACAAATCTCAAAATCTATAATTCAACATTTTTTTACTATACTATGAATGTCAAAATTAACCAAGAAAAGTAAACTAACATACCTCTAAGCGGGAAAGGGAACGCCGAAAAAAACGAACTAACATATTTTTTTATGAAAATCATATTTAGTGAGGGAATAGACTATGAAACAAAGATAATATAGAGAAGTGAATGGGGGAATAATTTTTTCCAAATATATAGCAAAAACAAAAGATGTTAAATGTGTACATTTTTAAAATCTAGATATCATCTAAATTTATTTGCTACTCACATATCAAATCATAATTTGATATGAAAATGAAATAAAATAAAATAAAATAAAAAAGACAACTTTTAGCATATCCTTGAAGCAGGAGAAAGAGGACATCTTCTAGCATATTCTTGGAGCGGAAGAAAGGGAACATCCAAGTGAATAAGGTGGTTATGTTGTTCAAAGATAAAGGGATTTGTTTTTTGATGAAAATGAATACTTCAAAAGGTATTCTAGTTGGGTAAATTTGAATGCAATATGATGCAAGGATGGGATGTAGAAGGTCCTGAGATGCCCATAATTGAGATTTCAAGAATAATACAATGGTGATATATAAAGAAAATCTTCTAAGGACTATTGATGTAGGATGAAATAGAGAGTTGTTATGTATCGTGACATTTTCATAGGTCACAATTACAATTCAAATAGAGGTTGGAAGCCATCGATTCAAATGAACTCCATAGCCCAAAGTGCATGAGAGAGTCATTGCTTCAAAAATTTGCACTAATAATGACTCATTCACTCCCAATGACAAGTTCTTAAGAATGGAACTATTTCTTCCATCCAAAGTGCATATGAAATTCACCCATGGAAGAATAAGAAAAAACCTTCCACTTGAGATGATTGTTGAAGCACCAAACCCCCTAATTATTCTTTGTACAATTTCTCATAATGTGAGATATATTATTATAAAATCTCAAGTTAGATAAACCTTCACATTGAAATAAAGCATGGGAGTGACAACTTTCAATGTACTTCTCGAATTTTTAGGAAAATGTTGTAAATAGTAATACCATTAACTTTGTGTTTAACTAACTTTTTAACGTGTGAATGGCATGGAGAACCTTGTGGTGGCTAGAGGTCATTAATGGTGGTTGGGTTATTGGGTGAATAACTAACTTTCTTTTTGTTTTCCACGAAATTCAATGATTCCAACAAAAAGCTAGGTTTGATGGGTATTTATTTGTTTTCACCTTATTTAAATGTTATATATAATTAATTTTAAAATCAACATATTATTATTGATGTTTATTTAATTTTCAAAATCATTAATTTTATAATATTAAAGAAAAAAATCTAATAATTTTATTAAAGATAACAAAAATAACATAACAAGATTACAAGATTACAAATTGTGATACCTTAAGGAAATTAAAAGAACGTTTCATGAATGAGAGAGTGGATTGTTGATTCTTGATGTCTCTAAATAAATGTTACAACAAGTAATTCTACAAGACAAAAACCCTTTTCTCTCACACACACATAATCCATGTTTGATTTTTCATTAGTTTTAACAAGAACCATAAATTTTGAAGAGATTTGTTGTGCACTGTGTTACATGCCTCACATGGTTAAAAAAAACTCATCATAAAAATTTCTTAATAATGGACAATTTTTTTTATTACTTAGTACTTAACAAAATGTAAACTAAACACTAATACAATTATTGCTCATACAATCATTTACTCATTACTTGGAGGAAACTCTCTTTCAATGGTTTTATTGCATGAAGATTTTTCTAAGAAAGAAAAGGAGTCAAAATTGTGTCAAATATTTATATAAAAGTTATATGGTAATAATACAATAATTATAAATAAAATCATCATAATATATCGATATTCACTTATAAAACAATATTACATCAAAGTATTTAACATATAAAATGTAAATTAAAAATTTAATAAATTATCCCCGGATGGGGTGACACGTAGTTCCAGGGCTACAGGTGGACTTGCTCTCGGCCCAGGCATAAATGCCGATAGTCGCCACCCACAAGCCTGTATTAACCATGGAGGATGGCCATAGATGCAGTTGCAAGACGGAGGGACCTTTCCCTCACGTGAGCATTTACAACCTCAGCATTCCCGGGATGGCAAGGGCTAAAGGTAGGAGGATGACCTCGGCTCTTGATTGTTTGGTTTCCAATTTGCCCGGACAGAGCGGGATTGCACCCACCTCGGCCTCGCATATTGCTTGGACGCTCTGGTGCAGTCCAGTTTTGATCGTGACGCTCTGGTGCGGCTTTGCATGTTGCATATTGCTTGGACGCTCTGGTGCGGTCCAGTATTTTCGCTGCATTTCCTTCTGACCGTAACGAGACAGAGCTCACTTGTCTGTGCCTCGCACCTTCACCTGCAATTGCATTTTCTCTGCTCCTGGTTCATCTGCCTTCACCTGCAATTGCCCTGCTCCTTCATCATGGCTCGGAAGAGAGGCAGACCTCGCCGTGGCGCGGCCTGGGAGGCATAGAAGGCGCAGCAACATCGTAAGGAGCAGTTGGAACATGCCTTGGCTCTGGCGACATCCATTCTTAGGAAGAAGGCCAGGGAAGAAAGACGGGCGTGGCTTGCCACCATAGTTGAGCCTGGAGTTGGATGCAGCCGAGACGTCAAAAAGAATGCGCCGGGCGCCCTGCAGAAAGATGGTATTGAGGAGGAGTTCCCCCCCTGCATAGTGACAAAAGACCCATTCATGGAGGACCTGTCGATTATCGAGAAGACCCGCGTGGCGACCCATCCGGAAGCATGCAGACCCACTCCGACATTGCTAGACGATACCCCCAGCTGTATTTTGGAGGAGATACCCTGGCCTGGTGACGACACTTGTAGCTGCCATGGCACACAGGTGAACAAAGCAGGCTCGAAGGGTGCAGAGGTTGATGCGGAGCAAAGGGTGTTCGAAGCGGGTTCTGGAGCGGCGGTGGACGTGGGTGGCAACATGCATGGTTCACTCATCTGGGAAGAGCACCTGGCTCTAATGTTCAACCTCCGGGGGCACCTGTCGGACCTGGAACATCGGGCCCTCCTCATGGGCCAGCGCATGGACATGCTCCTCGATGCGTTTTCCAATGCACCAGCCAAGCGGAAATGCCCCCTCTGCGCGCAAGCTTTCGCCATCCTGACAGGGACCACACGGCAGACTAGCGAGGATGACAGGTCACCAGGCACCTAGGTTTTATATGCTCTTTCATTTCCTAGTTTTATCTGCTCTCTTGGTTCCTAGTTTTATTATATTACGGTTTTATGTGTATTTAGACCATTTGACATCTGTCCTGGTTTCCTCTGGGTAGGACAGATGCCACTCTGTTATTATGTTTTTCATGCTATTGCTACTCGCCCTTTATATATGCCGGTTTCCGATAATCGGCAGCATTTTGGGTAATTCCAGGCCTACTCTTTTGTATACTCTGTAAAACTTGTGTCTATCTAATATAGCATGTTCCACTTTTTTACTTAAAAAAAAAAAAAAATTAATAAATTATATTTATCTATTCAACATATAAATATATTGATGTTCACTTATAAAACAATATTACATCAAAGTATTTAACATATAAAATGAAAATTAAAAATTTAATAAATTATATTTATCTATTCAACATATAAATATGTAAAATGTAAATTAAAAATACACAAATTAAAATTTTAATAAACCATATTTATTTTTGCTTTTGCAAATTTTAGTGACTTTTTAAAAAGTTAAACAACGATGAATACTTTCAAGAATCCTTATGTTGGAGTCTTAATTTAATATTTTTACTCATTCAGTGAATTTATCCACTTACCAATCTACATTTTAGAAGTTGATAAAAAAAAAACATCAAAAAATAAATGAAGCAAAATCATTACAAATATACAAGTTATTTCATATATAAATATAACATCTAGTTTTTTTAAGAAATGAAGCAAGATCATTACAAATATACAAGTTATTTCATATATGAATATAACATCTAGTTTTTTTAGTGATTTTAAGGAACATGCTACACCATGAGATAAATGACCCTCATATCATTTCTTGTAAATGTGATAAATGACCCTCATCTCATATCATTTCTTCTTATATCATTTCTTGTAAATTTTGAGTTGATTACCTTCTTAAAATTTTGACAAATCTACATTTTAGATGTTTGTTTATAAAATGTAATTTCATAGTAATTAACACAAACCAATGAAGTGGCTATTCAACAAAGAGAATTTTCATAGTAATTAACACAAACCAATGAAGTGGCTATTCAACAAAGAGAATTGTAATTCCCAAATTATTAATCATCATTAAAATAAATGATTTGAATAATAAAAACAATTTTAACAATAGGAATAGTAATTTCAACAATTATTAATAATTCATTTTTATCATCATTAAAATAAATTATTGGAATAATAAAAAGAGTGATTTTAATCATTTTTATTGATCAAATATATTTATCGTCAAATTCTCAATGATACAAGATGATTTGAATCAATTGCTTCACCTTATCAAGGTCTCAATCTTTACACTTACATTTTCTTTAATTTTACAAATTTAAAACCACCCAAAAAAATAAGAGAGAAGAGGTCACTTATCAATTTCATCTAAAAATATATAAAATCATTATATCCAACCTAATGGATATAATGATTCTAGCAACTTTCATGTGGAAAAATCCATAAAAGTGGTGGTGGTAGGATTTAGTGAAGGAAGCCCTAAGAAGTGGTTTCCACCTTGTGCTTAAATATAACCAAATACCTCTACTTCTTAGCCATGAAAGCAATGTTGCTAAATACAATTTTTTCTCTCAGACTACAAAGAAATGCACAAATTGAACAAAATTGGAAATGCACAAATTGAACAAAATTGGGTAACTCTAGGAAATGCACTATTAAAGAGAACACAATTTGGTAAATTCAAGGTTGTTCTCTCTTGAAACATGCAAACGGGTGAGCTTGTAAACTATTTTTCAAATCAATCCAAGTCATTTTCAATTACTCAAACCAAAAAATACAACTTCAAATCAACACCGGGAAAAATTGATGAATACCCTCTCAAAAGAAACTATGTATTCTTATTTAAAAATAAATATACCTACAAACAATGGAAAATACAATGAGCAATAAATTAGTAATAAGATCATGTGATTAAATAGCAAAAAAATGTTGTAATTTTAAGGAATAAAAAAAGTAAACTAAACATCAAAGTGTTTTTATATTAAAAATGGAATGATAAGACTAACCTAAAATATGTTAAAATGAAAGGATGACTTTTAATCAAATATAATGAAATTAATTATTTTTACCAAAATCCAAAATATAGTGAAATTCTTTGTTTTTAATATTTTTATATCACTTAAAAAAAAATTAATGAAAAATCAAAACAATTTAACTAAAATAAAAATAAGTGAAAATAAAAAAACAAAATAAATACCAAATATTTTACATGATAATAATTTATGTTTTTTCAACAAGTATTCATTGAATTTCATCTAAAGTAAACAACTAAAGAAAATTTCACAAAAACATTAAAACAATTTAACTTCAACAAGTATTCATTGAATTTCATCTAAAGTAAACAACTAAAGAAAATTTCAAAAAACATCAAAACAATTTAACTAAAATTAAAATTAGTGAAAAACGAATACCAAAACCAAGATAACTAACTGCAAAAAAGGAACTTGTTTTAAAAATACTCTTTAAAAAAATTATTGAAATAGTGGTTTGAATATATAGATTTTATTTGGTTACCCCTATGTATCTAATGTGATTTTAGTTCACTCGAAGATTTGTGCATAAATAAGTTCACTGAAAGATTTTTTTTCATAAATAGTGACACTTTTGTTAAACCTATTAAAACCTCATAAGAGAGGAAATTGTAAGAATAAAGTCAAAAGTTGAAAAATTGCTAGCAAATTTTGTTTTAAGGGCATTAATAATATTGTATATGTAGTGAAGAACTTTATGGTAATAATAATAAACCCTATAAGATATAATTATATCGTTGTGAATCTTTGCTTTGGTGGCATTCTTTAAGAAAGCTAATTCCAACAAAGAAATGTTGGAAATTGTGATTTATATCATATATATATATATATATACGGATCCTCTTAAGAAGGCTTGCTCATCATCCTTTTAGAGTAAAGAATTATAGTCAAGAAACAAATTTTAAAATAAAGGAGCCTCTCTTTAATCATCTCCCTTTAATCATTTCAAGAAAAAGCATGATTGCACAACAGTAAATCCTTTTAGAC
This sequence comes from Picea engelmannii, assembly GCA_009831015.1. Classification (NCBI taxonomy): domain Eukaryota; kingdom Viridiplantae; phylum Streptophyta; class Pinopsida; order Pinales; family Pinaceae; genus Picea; species Picea engelmannii. The sequence continues at coordinate 953,205 of ML786277.1, forward strand.
TAGGTAGGTTAAATCCTTTTAAACTAGGCAGGTCAGATCCTTTTAGTTTCCCATATAATTTGTCCAGACCATTCATCTACATTACATCAATCGTACATAGACATGGAGGATCCTGCAAATACAATCTACTTACAAAATCTGCTATCAAAATATGAAAATGAACCTCAAACCTGATCCCATTAATCTGTCTTCACTACTAGAAAATTGGCTACAGTAATCACGTCAAAATTTACCTCATGGATCACACCATGCCTACTGGAAAAAGGATGCAACAACAATGCTATGACAAAAGCTCAACATTTTTTTTGTTTTTGCAAGAATATACATTGATGAAATTCAAATTCATATTCATATTCATATTGTTTAAGCAAATACTAGGATATATAATACAACATTTTTTTTATTTTTGCAAGAACAGACATTGATGTTACAAATTCAAATTCATATTGTTTAAGCAAATACTAGGATATATAATACAACATTTTTCATTTCGAAAATATTGTTTAATTCAATATTTTTTTACTATACTATAAGGATGCATGAATGTCAAACTTAACCAAGAAACATGTACAAAAGCATAAAAATATTTAGAATATTAAATATTTTAATTTGTATGAATTATTCTCTTTAAATAATTTTCTTAAGTGAGTTAATTACATGTATTTAAGGTTTATGTCATTTTTTTATATCCTATGTTACATGTTAATTGTTGTTGTAATCGATATTAAGAATTGAATTAGCTATTAAAAGCAGTAAAATTTATATCCAATTAACTATTAGGAGTTGTAAAATTTCTTGCCCACAAATTAAAAAAAATATTATAATCTACAAGTTTAATTCAATTTTTAATTATATATTTATTATTGTTATATATAATATATAACTTAATATATTATAATTTATTATGTTATAATTAATATATAATATAATATATTATATTTATTATATTATTTATATTATATTATATTCATTTATTATATATTATATTATTATATTTATAATATATAACATAATATATTATATTTATTATATTATAATTAATAAATTACATAATAGAATATATTATATTTATTATATTATAATTAATAAATTACATAATATAATATATTATATTTATTATATTACAATTAATAAATTACATAATATAATATATTATATTTATTATATTACATAATATATTATGTATTTGATTTTTATGTAATATCTTAAGTATATATTTATGACGAAGGCATATATATATATATGAAAAGGTTTTGCCCCAAACATGTCAACCAAAACTTGTGAACAAGGCAAAACCTATCAATCAATACCATTGTCTATGTTGCTTGCCATCTATACCTTACCTCCTTTATTGTCCGTTAGATTCACCTCTTGAATAAGTTGTCATGCATTTCCAAACCATCGGTTTTCCTGTTACTATCATGTTAGTGGGTTATCTGTCAATGTCCTATCACTGGATAATCTTCCAGCACGAGGGAACTAGCATTATCTTCCAGCGCAAGGGACCCTTATGGTTATCCATGGGCTTTCGACCTCTCATGCTCTTTATTTCCGGTTGTCTTGGTTGCACAAGTTGTGTTGACAGAGTCTTCGAGGATTTTGACCTCTGAGTTCTCAGTTGTCGGTGTTAAGGTTATTCCCAAACTGTTGGAAGCTCTAGTGTGGTGTTTTTAATGACATGTGAAGAAGGGAGTTATGTTTTGTCGAACTTGGTAGAGGGTAAGTTATGGTTGACGTCTGATTTTATCAGCGAGGATGCCACGCCCCTCTCAAGGAATTTTGTTTTCGACCATGGCCATCTTCCTTACACATGGGGTTAGATGTGTGTTGGTTTTCTAGTCGATTCCCTGAAGGAATTTCCCTTGGTGGAGCTAAGCAAAACGGATGAAGAAGATGACTATGTCCCATCCTCATCACCACGCAGAGTAGTAACAAGAACACCGCCACCAACGCTCAAAACAAAGGTTTCAATAAACAAAGCAATGTAATAGACAACTCCATCCAAATATAACCAATAATAAACATTGTTTTCTCGATGACTTGATTTAAATTATCATTTCATGCTTTTTGGATTTTAAAACAAACAACCTACATATGTATATATGTATTGAATGTAAAACCTTAATTTCGAGACAAAATATCTATAATTTCAGATATTAAAGTCTCGTAATCTCAACAACACTCTCATGAGATTTTTATGCACCTTATGCTTTTAAAGATTGGAATAATCCTTGCGTAATGCATTTCAAAGTCGCGACCTCCATTCACATCCACGAGCATGGTATAATTAAGTGAGCCAATTTGGAGCCAAAAAACATTAAAATGAAACTCGAGAATGGTGATTGTGTGGATGTATGGCCAAACCCATGAAAATGAATTTTTTTATAAAAAAAAATTATAAAAAATAGTCTCTTATTCATTTATTCATTTTTTATGATTTATATTATTAAAATTTATATAATAATAAAATAAAAATATTTATAAAACATTAAATTTGTATATAAAAAAATAAATCAGAACGAGCTCAAAAACGAAATTCAAGCCTCCACCACACTACTACAACCACTATTACTATATTATGGTTACAAAGATTTCAATTACTTCAGTTTCCACAGGAAAGAACTAAAGTGATATATATATATATTAATTACCCGCCTCCACCAGCAACCCTTCCCAAAATCCTATACTATTTATAACCTAGGCAAACAAGGCCACCACGGCGACCTGAATTTTCTATTATTAATAATATATTAAAAAATACATTACTTTTTTACTCATTTCTTTTTATAAAAAAATATTGTTTATATTATTAAAATTACTTTTTTACTCGTTTCTTTTTATAAAAAAATATTGTTTATATTATTAAAATTTATATATAAGTAAAAAAAATAACAATAAATCATAATAATGATAAAATTAAAATTAAAATATTAAATTATATAAAAAATACTTTAAAATACAAGTATACATCATAATATTGATAAAATTAAAATTAAAATATTATAAAATATCAAATTATATAAAATAAAAATAAAAAAGTTTTAATTTTTATTGAATAATCTCCTTATTTATATTATTTTATATTTTATAGAAATTTTCTTTTAAATTTTAATATTGTTTAAATATTATTAAAATTCATCTATTATAAGTTTAACTTTTCTAAAATTTTGTTTTTTTTTCGCGACACAAATTTACACAAATCACAATTTTTTGTTGTTTAAATTCTATTTTTGAATTTAGAAATAGTGTATACTGAAAAACCTTTTTAATACTGATATTATACAAAATTAATCACTAATCTCACCAAATTTCGTCCAAAATTAAACATAAAACATAACCCTAAAAGAGAAAAAACTTAAAACAGGCATAATAAATAACATAATAACATAATAAAATTACAATTACAATATTTATAGAACATTGAATTTATACATACCAAAAAAACCTTTGAAATACAAGTTTTGACTTTCATTGATTTTCATCTAAACTAGACAAGTGTATTTTTAGTTTCGTAACTTCTTAATCTATGGATGCAATTACTATTAAATTTTTTATTCACCAAATGAGATGAGACCAAAACTCATTACTTTTAAATTCCATCATCATCCATTTCTACATTATAATCTTTAAAATAAAATCATAGCTTAAATAGAATACATGCTTTTATAGAATTTAACCTAGAATATATATCAAGTTCTTGAATCTATTAGGATTTACATACTCTTTTTTCAAAAGGTATAAGTTTTTCACCAACTTAAAGTTTTTGTAAGTGGTTCTCATCAAAATAATTAACGAACTTTAAATAACATCGCTTTACTTACAATATGTGTATGATTCCCATTAACAACATTAATGTGAAAACTTCCCTTAAATTACTTCAGCATTCTCATTCGCTCGCTTAGGGGGTATGCTAGTATTATATGGGTTTGAAGAGGAACACATGCATTGGTTATTTAAGGACACATGCATTAGTTATTTAAAGACAATGATGATTTTTTTTAAAACTCACTTAGGAGACTCATTTTATATTTGAATATTCCCCTAATTAATATGTATGAACTCAAAATTAAAAGCTAATACACTATAATATGATATGGTAATGATATGAAATGGTGGGTAACAAAAACACATTTTAAAATTATGATATAAATTATTTCATATTTACAATACAATAATATATTGTTTTTTAAAGTAAAAGTTAAAATTAAAATACTAAAATTTCAAATATCATCTAGATTTACAATAGGAAAATTATTTATATCATTTACACATAACATTTAATTATATCATCCAAACAAAAAATTAATAATATTTCATATTAAATATTAAATACTAAAAACATTATAAATTTAATAATCAAATTATTAAATCCATTATAGATTTGAAAACATAAAAGTAAGTAATTAAATAATAAAACATGTATAATATATCACTCTTCGTTGTCATCGCCCTGATTATCTTCCTTGATTATCTTCCTCGCCTGGCATGATAACATTGTTGTTCTCAAAAATATATTTTGATCTAGGGTTGTGTCTTAATACAAACCACCAATCCCTATCCAACACATATGGATAAAAAAACACTTAGTTGCAGTGTTTTGGGAAAACATAAGGCTCCTTAGCTTCATCCCACATCTTTTTAGAGTTGATACATATCATCCAACTATCACGGTCTTCCTTTACATTATTCCGATCAAAGGTGTCCCACCACTTGCACCTAAAAATAACACATTGGAAAGCAAAGAAGTCCACTCGAATGATCTCTTGTATCTTTTTGACGTAACCTAACTTCTTTTGTATTATGTTTTGATCATGGTGGCTAGCACGACTAGATTGGTCGAACTCCACTTCCACTCCACAGTCTTTTGTCATGTGTCAATCATCGTCATCCTCTGTGCGAAAATGAATCATCGTCATCCTCTGTGCGAAAATGATGTCCATATGCCCACATAGATGGGAACAAATGCACCTATAAAAAAGTGAACAAATCACAGTGTTAATATGTGTCTAATAACCTGACCATTAAAATATAAAATAATATAGATGTACTTACAATTCAAATGTGCATTATGAAGTTAAAAATTATGTACACAAAGATATTATTACCGAGTTGCTACAACCAATCCCTGTGTTTAGTGCATCCTCTTCTTCACGTGGGTAATGACCTGATGCACCATATTCTCTCTAACTTGGGAAACAACCCAACTTTTGGGGCATATCATTGGCATATTTTCTTTTAAATGATCAACATAAGGCATGCTTCTACCATTCAATCGACTGAATTCTTTCCTGCCACTTTCTCATTTCCTCCTCTTATGTTCATACAATGTGACCCATGGTTATGTTGCCTCTGAATTGTAAAGAATGAATTTATTGATGGCATTAGTTTATGTTAAAGTGGCACATTACCCCTTAATTGTGTTGAAATAATGTAACTGCGAAGAGCATTCTTATTATTATTTTATTATTGGGTTAAATCCCCATTGTGGATTAATCATGTCATTATTATTATTTTTGTTATTAGATTAATCCCCATTGAGGATTAATCATGTCGGTAATTGAATAAGGACCAAATCCCCTTTTGCGGATTGGTCATCGGACAATTACAAAGTGCTGAATAAGAAGTCGGCCCCAGTAGTTATAATGGAAGGGCCAGAATTAATTAAAGGTGGGTTTACCCACCCAGAGTGAGAGGTCGGCCCTGCCAGATGGTGACTCTTCACACATGCCAGATTGATATAAATAAGAGGCTAGTGCCTCACTTCTTAGACACACTTCACTTGCTCATTATCTCATGAGGCATGCTGCAATTGGAAGTTGGAGAGAGGAGAAGAAGGGTGGCGCATCTCTTGGGGAGGACTTTCTGTATTGGTTTGAGTTATCTCTTGAACATTGTATATGCTATTTATGATAAGGAAGTTTTTGCTGGGTTTTCTTCCCCTAGAGGGTTTCCCAGGATAAATGTTGTCTCTCTTGTGGATGTGTATTTCTCAATGATCTTGTTCTTATGATGCTCTTATCTATTGAAATGCAAAGAACTATAATAATGGCATAAAAATTAACAAATTGGGGAATATTACATTAGTAATGTTATTTTATTTTAATTGGCTTGGGTCAATTAGTTGTAATTGTACCTCCTAGTCTCATATATATACCAAGGAGACATTTTCATTTGGAATCATCTTGTATTTGGAAATTTATGTGGTGTATAAGGAGGTTGTCCCCTCGAAGAGGCTTATTATCTGAAATTCTCTCTTTTTCAAGGCGTTTAGTACTTATTCTGAAGTTGTTTTATGCTATTTTGATATTTGGTTCTTAACATTTGGGATCAGAGCTCAAGGTCTTGGGGTTTTGTTGTTGCATCTAACACACCTTGGAATTTTCACTATAACGTTTTTTATACGATGTTTCAGTAGGAACCCTTTGGAGCATACTTAGTAGACAGATCAAGGTACGTGGGATTCAAATTTCAGCTCCTGGAGCCATACTTTCGGAGATATAGCCTGGGTAAGATAGGGTTATGAAATCATCCTGAATTTATTCATCACGGAATTTTCGCTATAAAAAATTTTATATGATGTTTCATACCCTGAAACTAGTCGGCTATTCATAGAAATTATCAAGTTAGTTGTGATAAAAATTTCAACTTCTTGGACATCCTACTTTGTAGATACACCCTGTGTAAGATAGGGTATCTGGTTAATCATATTAACTAGTCTCAAACAGGTGTTTCGGGTAAAACAATGATATCTTCTTCAGTGAATATCCAAATTAAGTGAGACTAGTTGCATTGGAAAGTGGACAGTTTATAGTATTTGTGTTGCAAGTTTCAAAATCAAATATCATATATTGTGCTCTTTCCACACTTTACAAGTACGCTCTCCTAGAAGGGACAAAAATCAGCAAGGTGTGGGGAAGTTACTATAAATTCCACTTGGCACATCCAATTTTGATCATACCTGTGGCATTGCAGAGAAGACGTATCATAGAACTACAAAACAAAATTTCCAGACCCAGAAGGGCCAAAATTTTGGAGATACAACAGAAAAATGATCGTCTAGCAGAACCACCTCGAAATCAAGGTTTAAAAGTGATACTTGGCCAACATGCCACCAAAAAAGGGAACTTCTACACCAAATAAGCCTCCAAATAGTCCTACTTGGACTCTTGATGAAGGTGAAGAAATGTGCAGGGAAATAAATGATTTACAAAAGAAGACAGTAACAAAATATGGACTACAAGGGATGATGAATTCAACTGAAGTTAAGTTGGAGGCAATAATAGATACTAAGATGGATGGTTTAAAAAGGCAGATCATGGAAGGATTGAAAATTTTCCTAATAGAGAGGCCACCTGAAAATGAAAATGTATCCCATGAGATTCATGATGAGGACACAAGGAAGATGAATCAAGATTGGAGAAACTCCAACTTTGGGTTGAAGACCAACCACTTTGCTAAGATTGATATGAGGAAGTTTGATGGTAAGGATTCAATCACATTGATACTTCAGATGGAGCAATTCTTTGATATACATGATGTTCCACATACACGAAAGGTACAAATTGCTTCATTATATTTAGAACCCAATCAATTTGTGTGGTATCAATGGCTTTGTTCTCGCAAATCACTTGTCACTTGGACAATTTTCACGGAAGAAATGATAGCACACTATGAGGATACAAGAAGCAATGCCTTATTTAGCCAATTGATAAATCTCAAGCAAAAGGGTTCAGTTACGGAGGATATTGAGAATTTCCAAAGATTGAATATAAAGGTAACGGATATTCCAAAGGAGCACCTGATTGATGTATTCATAAGAACTTTAAAGGATAACATTCAAAATGAGGTTCGCCTTTGGGAACCCAAATCATTGGAGAATGCGTTCAGGGTGGCGAGAAATGTTGAAAGTAAAAATGAGGCTACTGCTACTAGAAGGACCACTCCTACCATCTATCGAGAGAATAATTTTCCTTCTTCTAAAACACCTCAACCTACAAGGTTGACACCTGAACAATTGGAGGAAAGAAAAGCAAAAGGTTTATGTTTTAATTGTGAAAGCAAGTATAGTAAGTGTGGTGAGAAGAAATTATTCTACATAGATTTTGAAGAGGAAGAAGAACAAGAACAAAAACAAGAACCATCTCAAGATGAAAACGTAGAAGAGATTTATTTTGAAGAGTTGACTCCCACGATATCATGTAATGCATTGGCTGGAAATTAGCACTCCTCAAACCCTCAAGATCGAAGGATATATCAAAAACAAAAAGGTTGTAACGTCCCCGACCACCAACAGGTCGGGCAACATCACTATGTAAACATCTTTTGCTTTGATACCATTTTGTAATGTCCCCGTCCGCCAACAGACCGGGCGATGCTACCTCATAAAAATAACAATTAGCAACTGCATATATATATATATATATATAAACATAAACAGACAACATGTTCTGCTAATACTGTAATGTCCCTTTCCAAATAGGAGCTCCAGAGAGAAGGCTTAATGGTCTAAACCGCCCCGTTAGACTATAGCCAGGGCCAAAGAGGGGCAAACGGGGTTACTAGAGGTCACTCAAGTCACAGGTGTTATATTCGGAAAGTGACATTAAGCTAAAAAGGGTTAAAAGTGCTTTTAATTCATTATGAGCTAAAAATAGAAGTCAACAGTGAATTAGGGTTTCAGCAGTGGTTTAGGGTTTTGGAAGTCAACAGTGAATTAGGGTTTCAGCATGATTTAGGGTTTTGGAAATCTATAAAGGAAGGGTCAGCGACCTAATTCATCATTATGCAGATTATAACTTGTCATTGAGTAGAAGAGGTGCATCTCAGGAGATATACTTCAGTGGATTCTAGAAGGAAGACACCAGTTAGATGAATTCGGTGTTGAAAGACACACCCTAGTCACCGGGAATATCATCCAGGTCTTCCATCATTATTCATTGATTCCACAGTGCTCCCATATTCTGGGTATTATCTTTTAGTTGCTTATTTGTATTCCGGCTAAGATCCTTTGTCTGTTGATCTAGTCGAGTATTGTCAGTTTATTCAGCCGCATTCGACCATTCTGTAATCCACAGAGATATCATAATAAATAAATTGCAGTCCTTTGTCGCGTTTATTATTTGTATGATCATTTATATTTTGTAAACCTTTGATCCTACACACACATTAGAAACATTTCCTAGACTAGCCAAGTCAGGAACATTGCAGTGGTATCAGAGCTTTAGTCTTGCCAGCCTGTGACTAAAGACAATGAGTGTGGAAGAAGACCCAGAGGGCCATGAACACGTAGGTGACGAATATGTCACTTACAACAGGCATCAGGAAAGAAGGCATAGGCCTGATTTTCCCCCTTTTCCTCCTAGCTTAGAGGAAGAGGAAGAGGCACATAGAGAAGCAGAGAGAAGGGCAGAGCGTGAGGTTGAGCATGAGGCAGAGAGGATGTTAGGAGACAAATATGAGTGACCAGAGGGAAGTGGTAGGGCCCCCGTAGATCCAGAGGCATCTTTCATGCAGGTTATCAATGATATGTTAGCTAGTCAACGGACCATGTCTCAGTCCTTAGCACAAGTGGTTGACAGATTGGCTAGAGTGGGCACCCCAGATACACAAGTCCCGCATGCAGCATAGGGGAACTTAAGAGCAGGCAATAGGCCCCAGTCACCCTCTCGCACATACACCTATGCGAGTAGGATTCCCAGACCCTTGTTTCCCAATTTCCAAAGGGCACCCCGGATAGCAGCACCGCCACCGATAGCACAGAGGCCACCCACTCATGCCGATGACATTGCAGAGTATAGGAGGGAGTACACAGCATTGGGTCATGAATTCCATCAGAACATGACCTTAATCGAGTACTATGGACTTAGACTCAGGAACCACCCCAGAGAGTTGTAGATGGGAGGACCACAACAACAACAGTGGCATAACCTTGATTTCATCTAAAAATTTGGGAAACTCACCATCCCTTCTTTCGACGGATCATCCAAATACACCGCTAGAGCTTGGGTACAGGAGCTAGACACGTATTACAAGATCAACCAGATGACCGAGATAGAGGCCATCAATTTCACGACCTTACACTTGGAGGGTGAGGCACACGAGTGGTGGTATCATGGACTAGTGACATTGGGTCAAAGTCGCATCACCTCCTATAGGGAGTTTACAGATAGTCTCATGGATAGGTTTGACAGGAAGGATCACGAGATACACTTCAGGGATCTAGCCCAGTTGAGACAAACTCGCACAGTAGAGGTGTTCATCACAGAGTTTCAACGAGTAGCCGTGGCAGTGACAGATATATCAGAGCCCAGGTCGATCATGCTATTCACAGAAGGAATCACAGAGCCTTTGAGAGGATGGGTGAATGCATACAGGCCTCCCACTTTGCAGGATGCCATCCTTCGCACTCGAGATCTGGCAGACTCAGTGCCAAAGACTAAAACTTTCTCCAAACCATTTTTTCCCCAGAGGGATCGAGACAGAAAGCCATTCCAGAGAGAATGGAAGGGCAAGGAGAAGTTGGATGATGAGACTAGGCGATAGATTATGAGGAAGAAGCTTTGCTTTAGCTGCAGAGATCCTTGGGTCCCAGGCCACAGATGCATGGGCAAGGGATAGATTCATTATATTGAGGTAGCAGTAGACAACGTGGACAGTGAGGAGGAGGAGCAGGATAGTGGATCCACTAGTTCAGAGGAGGAGTCATCACCAGCAGAGGAGCAGCCTCCCCTAGACCACAGACACCGGCAGGAGCCCATCCTCCAATAGTCCCACAACTGCCAGAACAGGCTAACAGGAGGAAACCAGCAAAGGGAGGAGTCATAGCGACCCTTTCTGGTGTTCCCAGGTATGATACCCTCCATATCAGAGGGATTATTTAGGGACAATGGGCAATCGACCTGATAGATGGTGGGGCCACCCACAACTTCATCGACGCTTCACTAGTATCGAGATGGGCACTTCAGACAGAGGATTTTGAGGGGTTTGATGTTGCGGTAGCAGATGGCCACACAGTGGAGTGTCTAGACAAAGTTCCAAACTTAGATATGAAGTTAGGAAACTACACAGTGAGAGACACATTTTATGTGGTTGACCTATCAGACACAGATGTGGTGTTAGGAGTTTAGTGGATGATTACCTTGGGAAAAATCACTACCAACTACCAAACCTTGG